>VXCM01002121.1:22297-61729 GCA_014773175.1 Lucifuga dentata | reverse complement strand
GAGAGAGAGAGAGAGAGAGAGAGAGAGAGAGAGAGACATTTATACTCCTATAAGATGACCATTAAAGGACCATACCAGCTATTTTGCATGTTTGAGCCTAATACATTCAATTTTCATACATGTTACGTTACTGACAATCATTTCCCAAAGGATAAAACCGTATTTCAGCTTTCCTGATATTTTGCTAAATCTCTTAATCTTTCAAAATCAAATATTCAAGTGATACACCCACCTTAAAAATCCATGTTTCTCCTGCTAATAGTTACACAGCCTTATGAAGTCACGGTCCTTTAAATTTTTCCATAAACGCAGGTCTTCTTTTGGGACTATATTCCCCGGTGGAGGCATACATTCACTCCACGCTTTTTATTGAGCTTAAACACTAAAATTACATAACTTCTAAAAAAACCTGAATACACGTCTTGTTGGTGATGATGGATTACCTATCCCAAGAACGTTTACAGTATCAACAAGTTGATTTTAATAGCAGAATGAACTGAAACCAATGGAGGTCTGGAAGGTAGGAAAAACATTTTTAATTCACCGTTCCAGTAGCATGCTTTGGGTAATGATTGTCAGTAACGTTACATGTATGAAAATTGAATATATTAGGCTCAAACATGCTAAATGGATGGTATGGTCCTTTAATAGGTCCTTTTTATGTTTGGACTAAACAACATTTCAGTCTGTTTATTGTTAAAAATCTACTTTCTCTCTTTCACACACACACACACACACACACACAAATTGGTAGGATAAATGTGTGTATATGCTGTATATTCACACATTTTCTGAAAGTACTAACATCATAAAGGTGAGGTGTTTGCATCACAAACAAACTTCAGATGCCAAAATGTTGGATGTTATCAGATCTTAAGAGTATTTTTTTTAATATCCTTCATACTTCTCAAAATATTTGTAACTGTATATACATTTTTTGTATATAAATATAATTGTATATGTATAAAAATTTTGTACAAATATTACAATTTTGGCCTACAAACTTCAAAATGTTCAGTTTCATTAGTACTTTAAGGGATGTCATAATTTTAACTGTAATACTTTTCAAGATATTACAATTTATGTAAACACATTTTTATAATTTATGTTAAACTTTCCAAATTAAAATGAACACAGACATTCAAAGTAGCTTCAAACCTTCTGTTTTCAGCTCCTCTCACTTCTTCATATTTTCACCAAAAAATGCCATTCGACTGTTAAAACACTCAAAGACCTTTAACTTTTTCAGACAGATGATATTGAAACCTTTCATAATTTTTTGAGCTTCTCAGATTTTTCTGACCTCACTCGCTGACTCTTCAAATTTTTTCACATTATCAAAGTTTTCAACATTTTTACTAATGTTTTACCTTCACCAGATGTGACTCAGCTAATTTAATTGCGTTGCATTCAAAGACCACTCGGATTTGTCAGTACCACCGTTCATGCTACTTTTTAATGCTAGCATTATCACCTCTCATCACTTTTTACGTGTTTTCCACTTCTTTTCAGGCAACTACAGCGCAATGCAGTCAGTCTTCAGAAACAGCTTCCTGGGGTAAAATGCAGCTTTAATGTCAGACAACAGGAATAACAAAGGAAATGAAATTCAACAAATCTTCACCTTCAGTGCAGAAATACAAATTTTGTCAGATGAACGGGATGTTGTTGCATTCTGTAATCCTCATTAGCTGGTAGCCTGCAGAGCTAGCAGGGAGTGTTACTGGTCTTTGTGATGTGAATTCATCAGGATGTGATTTTCAAGATTTTCCTGACTTCTCAAGCTGTGTAGCAGCAAAAAGCTCCATAAATAAAACACATAGTTTTTTTTTTTTTTTTTTTTGATGAAGGTAATGAATACAGATGATTTGAATCAAGATAAATGCGATGACAAACAGGAAAACAGCACGAAGAACTGAGCGGCCGGTTCTGGTTCACGCCTGTTATTACTCAGTTATACTGATGAAACCTTCCTGATGTCAGCAGAAACGTTGTGAGAGCTGGACAACATTCAAAAAAGGAATTAGCCGTGTTGCTGCCATGATGCTGCTTAGTCAGGCTGATACCACACTTTTAGTTTGTTCATTTATCAGTTTTATTTTTTGTTCTTCTCCATAAATTACACTCCATTCTCACCACACACACACACACACAGAGAGAGAGAGAGAGAGAGAGAGACATCAGCTTCTCTTTGAGCTCATAGTTCGCTACCATTCGTTGTAAGTTTAACACTGTGTGTGTGTGTGTGTTTGTTTGTTGTTGACACCTGAGGTGTGGATAAAGTGACTGTGGACACTCAGCGTGCAACCTGAGCACAACTGCTCCGATTCCACCAATGAAGATGCTAAATCCTGAGTGTGTGTGTGTTTGTGTGTGTCTGTGTGCGCGTGTGTGTTTGGGAGAGAGAGAGAGCAGTGTGTTTGAGAGACAAATTGAGACTGAAACACACTGAAACCTGGACTAGTTCACCTGAAGCAAACTGTAATATTTATAAGATTGTGTTCACCGCCACAGGAGAAAACGTAGGTTCATCAGCGTAATGAACTTTGTCATATTGTTGTCCTGTGTGTGTGTGTGTGTGTGTGTTTCAGGGTCGGGTGGAGGTGGAGGCAGGAAACGAAAACATGAAGTTTGAAACTGGCCCCTTCTCCTTCTATGGAGTTATGGCTCTGAGCACACCATCAGTGGGTGAGCCAGCTGACACACACACACACACACACACACACACGTTCTGTCTTTAGTTCTGTTTATTTAAAAGCTGAAGAACGTGAATGCGGCAGCTGTTTGTATTGATCAGCAATGGTGGAGGAGCTGCAGGTCCTCAGACAAACAGCAGAGGGCGCAGCAGCACATCATTATATTATTTGACATTATTTACTGGCAGGTGAGGAAAGCTGGCTCAGGTACGCTTTAGAGAGAAGTGAAAAAGAGAAGTGAACACATCAGGTTGTGTTCAAATGCAGAATGTGTGCTGCTGGTGCCTGACAAATATAAAGTCCATGTTCTGCTGTTAGAATTATTGGGACAAGATATGTTTATTTAAAAAAAAAAAAAAANTAAAAAAAAAAAAAAAGAGCCTGTAAGTCTGAGATCCTGCTGTTTTTATGTTGACTGTGATCTTATTTTGTATTTAGACACTTTAAACATCATTCTCCTCTGATTACGATACATAAATTCGAACTATGAATCTGATACAGCCAAATTTGACTGATGAAAAGGTAATGTCTGTTTCTCCTTAACACGGGTCGCCTGGCTCAGCTCAGATTGTAATTAGGCTAATTAAAAAGGGGATTTATTGGGTTGATTTCAAATAAGTTACACAATCGTTGAGCGAGCAGCAGCTTTACTCCATGTATCAGGTAGAAAGCAGCTATTTCACTTAAATTAATTTACAGATCAAACTGCACAGATATACCACATATGGGTCAGATCAGCCATTTTATTTTGAAGCCCTGTTATCAAACCTTACAGAGAGAGTATGACGCTTTTACACGTAGCTTAAGCCATTATAAGTTGATTTTATGTGGGAAGGTCTTCAGGGTCAATCAGGTGGTTAAACCGTGTTCTCCTGCATCCCACACCCTCTTAGCCTCTGTTCATACCTGTACACCATGCTAGCCAGTTATCAATATCTTATTTCACAAACTTCATAAGCTGCTGTGATTCTCTGAACGTAATCTGTCTGAAAATCCACACATTAAAATACGACAATGAATACACAACTGATAACCCAAGGTAATTCTACACAACCAAGCTGTAGCCCATGAGTAACATCAAAGCTACCTGAAGCTAGCGTGGCTAACGAGAGCAAACAGAATGCTTAGTGGGAAAAAAATGAAGCCAACAAAGCCATTTTTCCTTCTCTATCTTCACAACTAAACTGTAGCTCTGAGTAAAAACAGTGCAACCTGCTACCTGGAGCTAACTTTTTAACAACATTCTTAGCTGCTACCTGGAGCTAACTTTTTAACAACATTCTTAGCTGTTACCTGGAGCTAACTTGCTATAAACTAGCTTTTTTAACAACCTTCCCACCAGCTACCTGAAGATAGCTTAGTAAAAACTAGCTTTTTTTTTTTTTTTTNTTTTTTTTTTTTTTTTTCAAACAACTTTCCTACTTGCTACCAGAAGCTAGCTTGTTAACACCCTTACAACCTGCTACCTAAAGCTAGCTTCTTAGCAACCTTGCTACTTTCAGCCTGAAGCATGGCTAACAAACACAGCAAACAGAATGCAGTGAAACAAACGACAAAAAACAACCAAGACATTTCTCTATCTTCTCTTTCTGCAAACCCAAGCTGTAGCCATGAGTAACAACCTTGCTAACTGCTACCTGAAGCTAGCTTGCTAACAACCTTGAACAGAAACTGACAGCTCATCGGAGACTCATTAGAAGGCCCAGCAAGTATGGCGTCACATTACCGCCAAAATTACAAGAGCGCTAAACAGCAGCATCGAGCGCTATCAAAATGTAAGGAGCACAAAAACAGGAATTGAGAGCGTAAAAACAGAAACCAAGAGCTCAAAAAAAAAAAAAAATNAAAAAAAAAAAAAAAATGTGGCGAGTAAAACAGCTTTCACGAGCGAGCAAAAGTTGTGAATGAGTACAGATATGAAAACTGCGCTAATGTGTCTGCGCTACCTCGCTTTAGTTTTCTCGCTCGTGTGTTTTTCTGCTCTCTCGCTTCATTTTTCCAACCAGACTACGTCATTGATTAAGGCTTAACTAGCCGATCACCTGTCTATCGATTGCCGCCTGGTCTTTGTGTCCTGAAACGCCGCCAGAAGTGCATCCTCACTGCTATGGAATACCCATTGTGCCACAATGAAAAATAAAAGAATAAATAAATAAATGGAAATATAAAGAGGAATAAATAAAAGAATAATTATGAGCATTTTTAGCATCTCAGGGAAGCTTGCCAAAAAAGGTTGCTCTTGTTATTTGTTTCTGTTAAAAAAAAAAAAAAAAAAAAATCAGCCAATATGCTGTTATCAAGGTTTTGATTACAGGCAAATATTGAAATCAGTACGGACTCAAAAATCAACTGGGCTCTATTATTACTAATAATATTCCTGTTTTAATCATGTTTTTATTATATCATTACATAGAGTTTCTGTTGGTTCTGTTAAAATACTCATCATAGATTCAATGATTCCTCTTGTGCTCAGTTTAAATGTAACACTTTCCTCCAAAACTCAAAGTGACACAGCTCAGCTCATGTTAATATCCACCATGCTGATCATAATTAGTTTGATTTGATTAACTTTATTGTTGTGATCACCCAGCAGGAATACTAATGACGCCGTATTTAGGTTGAGTGATAAGAACAGAAATCAAAGAGTAAAATAGTCTCTAGGCAACAAACACACCATTATACAACGAGCCATTTTTTATTTATGCAAAGTCTGCAGGCTGAATGCAGGACGAGCCTGTGAAGAAGTTGCTGGTGCTGTTTTTATTCTGCTTCAACACGGGTTCTGATAGGTGAAAACAGACAAATGATGGTTTTTACCTGTTCTGATGTCCTTCAGGAAGGTGTTAGGTGATACAGCGTTTTGATGGTGACGGTGTTTAAACCACATGACTTTTTTCAGCAGTCACACCTGTTTTCCTTCTTGTTGACCTGCTTGTGTTTCTCTCCGTGTGAACTGCTGTGCTTCATGTGCACAATGCAGTGTCTGTGTGTGTGTGTGTGTGTGTGTGTGTGTGTGTGTGTGTGTGTGTGTGTGTGTGTGTGCGCACATGTACAGCCAAACATACAGTCATTCCTCATCCTGACCGCTCTGTGTCTGAATGTCACTTACGTCATCTTACAGGGCTAAAAGTCCGTCAGGAAATCTGAGGAGACAAAAAATACTTTAATGCTTCAAAACTTATCTTCATGCAGTTTTTCTTTTTTTTATTTTTGGTGTATTTTGATGAATCAGCATCACGTGAAAACACTCGATTTATAGCATGATACAACTGTAGAATCTAAACAGATAATATTAGTGTAAAGTTTTCAGTCTTACACATTTCAGCAATCAGTGATGTTCTGCACTTCATAAAGTGATACAAGGCTTTTTAATGTTTTATGACTTCTCATCTTCTCACCACAGAACCATGAAAACTAAGGAAGCAGACACAGTACAATTAAATTTAACACACTGAATGCCTAATTTAGTGTTCTCCATAAAACACAGGTCAGAATACACATTTTGTTTAAAAAAGCAAGCTTGATGTTTTTTTTTTTTGTTTGTTTTTTTTATTGAACTTTTCTGAGTCTGAGTTCCTGCTTCTTGTCTAACTGAACCAAATCTGAGCCAGATGCCTTCAGGTGTTATGGGACTATTAGGAAACGTTGTCCCCCGGCCTCCTTTGGTGGACTAAAATTATCCATTCCTATCCAAGCCGATCCAAGCCCCAAACCTGTCCAAACGATCCAAACCTGTCCAAATGATGCAAACTGATCCAAACACCTGTCCAAACCTGCCCAAACTATTCAGACCTGTCCAAACCTGTCCAAACAATCCAAACCGATCCAAACCTGTCCAAATGATGCAAACTGATCCAAACACCTGTCCAAACCTGCCCAAACTATTCAGACCTGTCCAAACCTGTCCAAACAATCCAAACCGATCCAAACCTGTCCAAATGATCCAAACGATCCAAACCTGTCCAAATGATCCAAACTGATCCAAACCTGTCCAAATGATCCAAACCGATCCAAACACCTGTCCAAACCTGACCAAACTATTCAGACCTGTCCAAACAATCCAAACCGATCCAAACCTGTCCAAATGATCCAAACGATCCAAACCAATCCAAACCTGCCCAAATGATCCAAACCGATTCAAACACCTGTCCAAACCTGCCCAAACTATTCAGACTTGTCCAAACCTGTCCAAACAATCCAAACCGATCCAAACCTGTCCAAATGATCCAAACCTATTCAAACTAATCAAAGCCAATCCACACACACCAAACCTGTCCAAACCTGTCTAAACGATCCAAACCTATTCAAACTAATCAAAGCCAATCCACACACACCAAACCTGTCCAAACCTGTCTAAACGATCCAAATCTATCCAAACCTGGCCAAACGATCCAGACCGATCCACACCTATTCAGAAGTCTCTAAAATGGTTAAAACATCATCACAGCATTTCAGCAAATGATCAATAAAAGGTTTTTTAGTGGTGAAAGGTGTGCCTGTGGTGCAAACACAAGGCTGCTGGCTCATACGTTTATCATTTATAAAACACCAGTAGCAGATAGAAACTTCTAATTTTGCATGTTTGTAGCTTGACTGCTGCTGATAAATTTGAGATTCACATTTGGACAATTTAGCCTTTTGTTTCAGTTATTGATCAGGGTTTCTCACATGTAAACACATTGTTGATGCTAGCTTCTATACCACTTGTGGGTTACAAAATAAATCCATATAAATGTAGTTCTTCTTTCTCTTTGTTGTCAGACCTCAAAGAAGTCACTGTTCTGTACGGATGATGATCTGTGATCTGCCTCCTTAAACACTGACGGCTCTGATCAAACTGATTGAACATACCGGTATTCTAAATTAGCGGTATTAATTCAGAAAATGTCAGTGGTGAACACTGTGGGTTTTTCTTCATAGGCCTCGTTTGCTTTTCCAGTTAGATTGTTTCAGATATTGATTCACAGCTTAAAGGGCGATTCCATGGTTTTACGCAGCAAATGGAGTTTATTGGTGTTTGGGCAGAATTAGGTAGCGTGTGAGAACAACTGTAAAAAGGCTTTAGTGGCAGCAGGGGGCGCTGTACAAAGTCTGTGAGGTCAGTGCAGTACTACTTGCTAAACTCAGCTGATTGGAACTTAGAGGACCATACCGGTGATTTTGGTTTCACCTGCTAACACTTACGCACAACTGTAGAAGTCACAGTCATTTAAATTTCTCAGCAAAAGCATTTTCTCTTAGGGGCTGTAGGGGACTATATTGTGTTGCGGAGAAGTAAGTTTTCTTCTGTGCAGCTCCGTGTTTATGGAATAACCATTGTGCCAAAATAAAAAAAAATAAATTAATAAAAGAATAAATGCAAAAATAAATGTGGCAGTATAAAGAGAAAATCATTTATTATACTGTGTATTGTATAATATGCAGTACATCTTTTGATGACAGCCTGCAAGGTGTCGTTCTAACCAGTCATCACTGGCTTTTCATTTCCTTTCGTTTGAGGCAACAGACGAGGTGGCTTTTAAAGAAAAGAATGAAACTCTGGTCATGATAAACTGGCAGGTTTAGCTAAAGATGTAGCTAAAGAAAACAAACTAAAACTAACCCTCCGTGTGATTAACACTCTGCAGCTCCTCCATAAATGAACGAATAAACAAGCTCCTCTCTCTCTCTTCCCCTTCCTCTCCCCCTCTCTCAGCCGTCACCCCTCCTCTCTCCCCATCAGTGGCGTCCTCCCCTCCACGACGCCTCTCTCTTAAGAGGTTTTCTCTGTTCTCTCGTTTCCCAGGTAAAGACTCGCATGGGCTAAAGGAAGGGGGGGTGGGGGGTGTTTTTAATCCAATCTCACCATTTCCTCTTTCATCACCTGAAGAGCTCTCCTCCAGCAAGTACGAGCCCAAGACATTTTCATTATTATCTTCCTCAACAGATTTCAGGCCTAAGGAATAAATGGTTAGATAGAGACATGTGGCCATTTATAAAGCACTATAAGCTGAATAATTGTTGCTGGATTCATTATTCAAGATTAATTTATTATTAAGCTTGTGCCGATTTCTGCCTAAACAGATTTCTGGCATTTGAAATTGATTGACTGCTAACCTCTCCCCACTCTTCACCACGTTGTGTGCATGACATATTCAGATCATAAGAGTTTTTACTTCGTTTTTTTTATGATTAATGCTGTTTTCCTGTAAGTGGGTTACCAAATTATTGTAGGTGTGGCATAAACAGTGACAGCTCTTTAAAGTATTATCCAGTTGTAACCAAATTTCAATGAAAATTTTAAACATCAACTTTTGAGTGATCCATTTGAGATTTGTTGGCCTGTAGGTGGCGCTATAGCAACATGCTACATGTATGTGGCCATAAGTCAGTAGGTAACTCATGAGTCTGACTCACTGCACAGTTTGCTCAATTCTTTCTTGTACGAAGTCGTACATTGTAAGACAGGATTTAGATACAATCCAAAAACACATCACCGCTATAATTTTGGTGCAGGTCAGGAGCAGCGAGGATGTTAATGAACAACTTTAAACATGTTAAACTGGCCAAACGGGCTGCATGACAGATTTATCAGCCACATGGTAAATCACAACGATTCTGCTGTCAGGTCAGTCGTTGAAGCCCGTTTCATTTTAAACAGCTAGAATAGAGCGTGTGGGTTTAAGGTGACAGCCTGCAGGAAGCTTGCTGCTGATGCTGCTGCTGCTGATGCTGCTGCTGATGCTGNTTTAAGGTGACAGCCTGCAGGAAGCTTGCTGCTGATGCTGCTGCTGCTGATGCTGCTGCTGATGCTGCTGCTGATGCTGCTGCTGATGCTGCTGATGCTGATGCTGATGCTGATGCTGATGCTGATGCTGATGCTGATGCTGCTGATGCTGATGCTGCTGATGATGCTGATGCTGCTGCTGATGCTGATGCTGCTGCTGATGCTGATGCTGCTGCTGATGCTGATGCTGCTGATGCTGATGATGATGCTGATACTGCTGATGCTGCTGATGCTGATGCTGCTGATGCTGATGATGCTGCTGCTGATGCTGATGCTGCTGATGCTGATGCTGCTGATGCTCCTGATGCTGTTGACACACCGTCCACGTGTATCAGTGCGTGTCAGGGTCGTCCTCAGTCAGCGTCAACGCTCAGGCATGAAGATAGATGGCCAGACTTGCTGGATGGATCTCTGAGCATGGCGCCTCTGATGCCTGTCTCCTTCCCTTTAATCTCTGATCCATGATCAGAAGTTTCTCATCACTCCTAAACATGAATCTGCAGTGGTGGGCTACTCTGACTGTGGACCCTTGGTTAAACTCAAATGTTATCTTTTACTTCCATAACTGATCTCCTCTATAACACCGAACTAAAGTTCTATGATCATCACTCATGTCTCAATTCTTCAAGCCAGAACACCTCAGGAAGAATCATTTCCTGTCCTTCATCACCCATTACATCACTAAACCCAATGAGAGCTTACTCCTCTGGGCTTAAACCCTTTTATTTCAGACATAAAATTCTTAAACTATCACTTTATCACATGGCATGTTTGTCACAATCACAAACTCATCGTTACTAACAAAGCTAAACCACCTGTCAGTGTCAGATGCTGGTGTTGATGTGTTGTGTCGTAGCGTTTGTGTGACGTGTTGTGTGTTCTCACACCACCTTCCCATAATCAACATCAACCTCCGTCATTAAACACTCGCCTGGTTTTGTCAGGTTTTGTGTTACACCTTGCTGTGTTTTCTGCTTTTGTTAGCATTATTGAAGTGTGTGTGTGTGTATGTGTCACCTTGGATTTGCTTTTTTCCGTCTCACCCGTTTGCTCACTCTTGTCTTTTTCAATCCCAGAATTCCGTTCTCCGTCACACGGGGGCGGTCTGAACCGCTCTGCATCTCTGAGCTGCACTGAGCGTGCTCCAGAAAGTGGCTCTGTTGGTGGAAGCAACTCTCAGCTCCCGGGCACGCCCTTCCAGTACATCCCCGACTTCTGCGTGCGAGCTCTCACAGATCTGCAGTATGTCAGGGTACGTCTGCTTTAACCCGCACACGATACAACTTCACACCACTGCAGTAATGTAGAAATAAGATAAAAGTCTGTCTGCGTGTTTGTGATATGAGAGATGATGTGTAGTGCATAAGCAGACAGGAATTAAAGGACCATACCATCCATTTTGCATGTGTGAGCCTAATATATTCAATTTTCATACACGTAACGTTACTGACAATCATTTCCCAAAGCATACTACTGGAACGGTGAATTAAAAATGTTTTTCCTACCTTCCAGACCTCCACTGGTTTCAGTTCATTCTGCTATTACAATCAACTTGTTGATACTTGAAATGTTCTTGGGATAGGTAATCCATCATCACCAACAAGACATGTATTCAGGTTTTTGTTTTTTTTTTAGAAGTTATGTAATTTTAGCGTTTAAGCTCAATAAAAAGCATGGAGTGAATGTATGCCTCCACTGGGGAATATAGTCCCAAAAAAAGACCTGTGTTTATGGAAAAATTTAAATGTGCATAGCTATTAGCAGGAAAAACATGGATTTTTAAGGTGGGTGTATCACTTGAATATTTGATTTTGAAAGATTAAGAGATTTTACAAAATATCAGGAAAGCTGAAATACAGTTTTATCCTTTGGGAAATGATTGTCAGTAACGTAACGTATGAAAATTGAATATATTAGGTTCAAACATGCAAAATGGGTGGTATGGTCTTTTAAGATCCTGGCTTCCCTGACGTATTTTAATTTGCAGTATTGATCGTCAGTCTTTATATTATCCACCATAAATACACTTGTGTGTATTGATTCAATGGGATTCTTTACACACTAAAGTATTTTATAAGTTTCTTTTGAAATTAAGCTGAGAAACATCAAACCTTAATGCATCTATTGCTGCAGGGAAACTGAAACATTGCACACTCTAAGATGTGACAAGTTGATCTTACTTAAAAAGATCTAGGAAACTGATTGCCTTGAAAAGGTTAAGTAAATATAACTATATAGTCTTAAGTTCAAGTAGACATAAAGTAAANTGATTGCCTTGAAAAGGTTAAGTAAATATAACTATATAGTCTTAAGTTCAAGTAGACATAAAGTAAATATAACTTAAGATTAACAGTTATATTAATTGGATTCCTAGATTTTTTTAAGTAAGATCAACTTGTCACATTTTACAGTGTACTTACTTACAGTCTATTTACTGCTTAGAAAATAAAAATATTTTTTCTGCCTGATTTACTGCCAATAATTTGATCAAAAGTCAACAAATTTTTGAACTTCCTGTTCTTCAGAATTCATCCTGAAAACTAAACATACTTCATGATGGATTTGCTGTAGAGTCCTGCATGGGCCCCAATTTTAGGTCTGTACCCGGCCCCACACCGTTCTGTCCAAACCCGACCCAAAGCCCTAGACTTAATGAAATTCTCGGCCCCAGCCCGACCCGAGTTCTTGTTTTCTTCTTTTTTTTNTTTTTTTTTTTTTTTGTTTTGTTTTGTTTTTTTGTCAGAACTGGAAGTTTGGCTCTTTTCAAAGTAAAAGTAGCATCTGTCAGCTGCTGCTACAACGTTCAGAAAACAGTGATGCTGCAGTTTCTGACACTAACATGTGAGGCAGCATCAGGAGGCGTGTTATGATGTGAGTGGAGAGAGGAGAAAAAAAAAAAGCCCGTCCCGGTTTGTAAATTTCCTCGAGGCCTGACAGGTCCTGAACTCCGTGCAGGGCTCTAACTTCCAGGCCAGTTTGAATAGAATTAAGCAGTTATATTCATTTAGAATTAGACACGTGTATTTTATGCAGTGATATTTCTGATACAAAAACTAAAACAATTGTAGTATATTTTTAAAATACTGATAGTAAAAATCATAGGAACTTTTACCCTTTCATAGATTTCTTAAGTTACGTACAGTTCTGCGTTGTTCTGGATCAGCAGGATCATTCGGTGTTTTCTCCTTGTATCGGCAGCAGCCTGAATATGTAGCTGCTGATTCTGAGCGTCCGTGTCCTCTGGTCCATTTGTCCTCTGCAGATCACTCGTGCTCAGTATCAGAACGGCCTCCTGGCGTCCAGGCTGGACAGCACGCCGCAGTCTCCAGAGGGCAGCCACGCTCGCCTGGACACGTGTGTCTCTGCGCCACCACCAGCGACGTACACCTCGCTGCCTCTGTCCACGCCTCCTGTTAAACGTCTCCCGTCCAACGCTCAGCCTACGCCTTCCAGCAGCCGCCCCGTTCTCCCCCAGACCACATCCTCCTCAAGCCCCAGACCCAGTCTGTCCCTGCCCCAAGCACCACCTCCACCCAGCACCCAAACTCCTCTGCCCCCCACAGGTGTAGCTACTTGCACCCCTAACCCGCACCCAACGCTGACCTCAAAGTCCCCGCTGTCCCCGCCCTCTGCCAGCCCCGAGAATGGGCCGGGAGAAACCACCACTCTGCTCAATGAGCAGCAGAACTGTACGGGCCCTCGCAGGGCAAGCCACGCCCCCACACATCCTCAGCCGCACGCCCCCACCGTCACCCACGCACACACTGAGAGCACCATCTAACACACACACACACACACACACTATTTCTTATTCCTGTTTGCTTATTATCTGTGGTCACACGGCATCTCCGTGTCTGAGGGACGCTGAGGATCTCACGTCATGTTATAAACACGGATCGTTACTTCCTGCATGTTTCCCTCCAACTCTGAAAACGTAAAAGAGGAGAGAACGGAGAGGAGAGGCAGGTTTACTGTGCCTGCTGAGAAATGTAGGAGTGTGTGTGTGCGTGTGTGTGTGTTTCTTAAATCTTTACTCATCACAGTTACACCTGCCACGCTCACATTCTGCAAATACCAAACAGGTTATTGTCTAAAGAAGTTCAGTAGAATTTATTTATTTATTTATTTATTTATCTATCTATCTATCTATCTATTTATTTGTCTATTTATTTATTTATTTATTTGTTGCCTCAGTTTCCTTTGAGAGTGAGGGATAGTCTTTTGACAGGACAGACTGTATAAAGGGCTTATAAGCTGCACTGAGCAGTTATTTTATTATTTATTCTTGATCTTGTCAGTAAGAATCCATGAATATCAACACGTTTTACATTGCCAAGTTATGTTGGCTTTAGTCGTGAGACTTTATGAACGTTAGCGAGACGTTAGTAAAAGGTTCTTCCACTAACATAATACATCAGTTCTGCTGTTGTAAATCATAGTTCATAAATGGATTTTGGTATTTATCAGTTTCCTGATGAGTTAAAAGGTAAAGACGAGGATTTACACCAGCAAAGGGATTTTTTACAACCTGGCAACCGAAAGTTGTCTGCTTACTTCTGATCTATAAAGTATTAAAGGACCATACCACTTGTTTTGCACGTTTGAGCCTAATATATTCAATTTTCATACAACGTAACGTTACTGACAATCATTTCCCAAAGCATACTACTGGAACGGTGAATTAAAAATGTTTTTCCTACCTTCCAGACCTCCATTGGTTTCAGTTCATTCTGCTATTAAAATCAACTTGTTGATACTGTAAACGTTCTTGGGATAGGTAATCCATCATCACCAACAAGACGTGTATTCAGGTTTTTTTAGAAGTTATGTAATTTTAGTGTTTAAGCTCAATAAAAAGCGTGGAGTGAATGTATGCCTCCACCGGGGAATATAGTCCCAAAAGAAGACCTGCGTTTATGGAAAAATTTAAAGGACCGTGACTTCATAAGGCTGTGTAACTATTAGCAGGAGAAACATGGATTTTTAAGGTGGGTGTATCACTTGAATATTTGATTTTGAAAGATTAAGAGATTTAGCAAAATATCAGGAAAGCTGAAATACAGTTTTATCCTTTGGGAAATGATTGTCAGTAACATAACATGAAAATTGAATATATTAGGCTCAAACATGCAAAATGGACAAAATGGTCCTTTAAGCAAATGTTTAGTAACTAAAACCCTATATAAAGTGTGCTTTAGTATAAAATGTTACTGAATGAATCTTGAAAGTTTAGTTTTTAGTTGATATGAGTTTTGCTGGAGGTAGAGTTTGTTATTTAGACATTAGACATCCTGCATGTCTGAGCTAACGTAGAGTTTCCTGTGACTGTCTGACTGAGGTAACTCCCAGCAGATCGACTGCATTTGCTGTTTCTGGGCATTAATGACGTGAAAGTTAAAGTTATTATTACATTCTGGGGAAAGCGGGTTTTCCTGGCCTGATCTTGAGAACAATATATTTTAAATGATGTATTTTTCAAGGCTAAGTTATATATTTATTTAAAAGGTTCTGTTTTAGACATTTAATTTGCTGTTTTGTACTCTAGTGATTTTACTCTTTGGTTTCATTGGACTTTATGAAGATGCGTTTAAGGACGAGCTGTATATGTCAGTACGTTCCTCACTGTGAACGGAGCTCAGAATGGCTCCAGCTCTCCATGCTTCATCATGTCAGGACACAAAAAAAAAAAAAAAAAAAAAAAAATCATGTCAGGACACCAACACCGTACTGAGCGTAACATGATCTGCAGACTGATTCCATGACTTCTAACAGGTTTGATGGTTTTAATCAGTAAACTTGGATGCTTATGTGACAGTTTGGGTCAGGTTTTACGCAGTTTTTTGCTTATTAAAGACTGACGTAATACCAAAAACTCCATAGCAGCATGTAGTTTACTGCTTATTCTTTTTTATTGGCTATGACTTTTAATTCTCATCCATCTCATTTTAAAGTAATGAGGACACTGTTACATCCTGATGTCTTCTGCACAGAATGATAACGATAAACTTTAAACCTGTCAGAGCTCTGGACTGTTTCGGTGTTATGTTACATTTCCCACATTTCCACTGTCACAGTGGAGTTCAAACTGTCTTAATCTTATGTCCTAAACTGTCCAATATATTCGCTTTGTGTCTTTTTATTTAAAGGGTACATATTATAGATTTCCATGCTCACATTTTCATTTTTCAACTCTGCAAATATTTAACGTTTAAAAGTCTCCCTTGCTGCAGCACTGCCGTGCACACTAAGTGAAAACAGGTTGTAGAAAAGCCTGCTGTGTTCTGATTGGTCAGCTACATCAGGCCTGAGCTGGAAACATGCAAACAGCTGAGAGCCAGATGTTCGCTGTCTTTCATATGGAGGCAAACGTCAATGAAAAATGAAAAATGAAGCTTTCAGAGGTTTTTATCTGACTCCATGTATTTTTAAAGCCGTCAACCTCAACTTTTGCCACTTTTACATGTCAACACATAGACTATTTTACACTATAACATGGGAAAATAACATAAATATGTCCCCTTTAAATGTGTAAAAATNCATAGACTATTTTACACTATAACATGGGAAAATAACATAAATATGTCCCCTTTAAATGTGTAAAAATCTATAAGTCCTCAAAAATTCTCAGAAGGAACAAAAATGTGTCCAAAGCATGTGCTCTAGTTTGTGCTACAAATCCCACAATGCAATGCTTTGTGGTTGTTTTTGGGATGACGGGAGTTTAAATTACAGTTATACTACAGGCCAGAAGACTGAGGCCACGCCCAGATTAAAAAAAAAAAAAAAANAAAAAAAAAAAAAAAATCATCAATACCACAGGAAATGACAAAAATACAAAAAATAAATGTAAGTAGTTTTCAAGAAGAATTAGTCAACGAGAGCACATTATGTAGCCACTATGCTAGCTGCTGTCTGCCTTCTCCCGCATCATTCTGGATTCACGTGCTGCACAGTCTGCTCATGCTACATCTGGGCGTGGCCTCAAACTTCTGGCCTGTAGTGTGTTTGACACAAAACCTGTGACGATGACTGATAAATGTCTGGAAATGGAATTTACAGTATTTTTATGTCGGGAAAGATGAATAAGGGAGTGTTTTCAGACGCAGCCACACTCTATGTATGTCATCATCAAACTCGCTCATGTGACATAAGACTCTTCACGCTGGAGTTTTCTTAGCCCTGAGTTAGCATATACCCAGAAACTGTTGCCTGACTCTGGGTTAAAGATTTACTCTGAGTCAGGCATGTTATCTTACAGCACAATGACTAGCTCAGATGTGATTGGACAATAAACTTTCCATTGTATGTGACCTCCAGTGACCCCAAAAGCAGCAGGGCTGTTAGCTCAGAGCTAAGGTGCTGTGTAAAGCTCTCACGCTGCTTCCTCTCTGTTTACCTGCGTGTCCTCATGACATTCCAAGCCAGGAGTGAAAACATATTATCATGGCACTATTCAAGTACATACATGTGTGTGTGTGTGTGTGTGTGTGTGTAAATGATGCTGTATGTAGTTAACCGTGTTCCATGGCTGATGCAGGAGGAGAGTTTGTGTTTAGAGGACTGAAGCTGGAAAGAGATGAACTGTAACGTGGCTGTAGCTGAACTGAACAGCTCAGATCACATATTAAAGGACCATACCAGCCATTTTGCAGGTTTGAGCCTAATTCAGTTTTCATACACGTAACGTTACTGACAATCATTTCCCAAAGCATACTACTGGAACGGTGAATTAAAAATGTTTTTCCTACCTTCCAGACCTCCATTGGTTTCAGTTCATTCTGCTATTAAAATCAACTTGTTGATACTGTAAACATTCTTGGGATAGGTAATCCATCATCACCAACAAGACGTGTATTCAGGTTATTTTTAGAAGTTTTGTAATTTTAGCGTTTAAGCTCAATAAAAAGCCTAGAGTGAATGTATGCCTCCACCGGGGAATATAGTCCCTAAAGAAGACCTGTGTTTATGGAAAAATTTAAAGGACCTTGACTTCATAAGGCTGTGTAACTATTAGCAGGAGAAACATGGATTTTTAAGGTGGGTTTATCACTTGAAGGATTAAGAGATTTTGCAAAATATCAGGAAAGCTGAAATACAGTAGTATCCTTTGGGAAATGATTGTCAGTAACGTAACATGTATGAAAACTGAATATATTAGGTTCAAACATGCAAAATGGATGGTATGGTCCTTTAAAGCTGCTAGCATGTAATCTACCTATTTTTCCCCACATATGCAGTGATACTCAAACCACTGCAGAGACTGTAAAGATAAATTATTTTGTTGATAGTTACGAAAAGCTATTTATTTGAAAGTTAAAGATTTAAGCTAGCACCGACTTTGAAAACACTTTAAACATGTATGTTACATAGAATATGTGAATATTCCAAAGCGTTTTTCCTGCGTGAGAAGGTCAGGACACTGAGAGGCCACACCTGCTTTTACACGCAAATATCTGTAGTCATCATAGCCTTACCCTAAAAAAAAAAAACAAAAAAAACCTTCTAGACCTGCCTGCTGGTTCATATAGGTCTCATGTAGCATTTGGTCTTCTACTGGTTTCCAGTTAAAGCCACTGGTTGGCTGTGTGACTACCAGTTTGTGTCCTTGGAAATGTGAAAGCATTGTTGTGCAGATTGCACAGTATTTTGCGCGGGCATGTACCTGAAGGTGAAGCTGTAAGAAACGGGCTTCCAGCTGAAACACTGTGCTCACCTGTACCTGCTGTTTGTCTTTTCTTACTGTAAATACTCTGAAGCAAACGCAGAGGCTTTAGTGCAACGGTGAGGGAGAGATTATTCATTTCTAATGCAAACTGAGATGATGTTTTATTTCCATTCTTTTATTAGGAAGCAATAAACATCACAGATGAGCCTAGTTATAATTAGCTCCTCCCCTTTCTGTAGATTTCTGTCATGTTAGTTGTCTTCACAGCTCGTCTCGTCTCCAGTCCTTCTCTTTTCTGCTGCCCTGTACCTCACCAGCTTCTTACTCTTTACTCCCACACTTCCCTTCTCACTTTTCACTCCTTTCCTGGCTTCCTATTTTTCACTCCATCCTTATCTCTCCTCTCCTGCTGCTTGAAAACGTTGAAATTCCTCTGCTTTCTGCGCTAAGCTGTTTTTAGTCTTCAGACATGAAGTGGTGGGTGTGAAGCAGGGCGGCGGGGCTTATCAGCAGCTCCCGTGGCGTTGTTTTTTCAGCCCTGCAAAGGTTTGATGATTAGACCTTTGAAGGTTAACTATTTCTCGCTCAGGCCTGTGAGTTTTCCACTGTGTCGTTCACAACCACGTCACTGAATGCTTGGATTGTTTGAGGTGTCTCGCTGCAGAACGGCCTGAATGTCTGCAGCTGCCATCGATCCTTTTCAGTTTAACGAGACTCACTCAGTGTTTATCAAGGTTCCCAGAGCTGGAGTCCAGATTTGGAATGATTGATTATCGATTAGACCCCATCATCGAGGACCTGAAATGCATTCAGACTTAGATATGACTCTTCCTTGAGAGGCTGATAGTGTACAGGCCAGCAGATAAAGAATACCTATTGTACTCCAAAGTACTTGTCTGACAGATTTTAATATTCACACTACTGTAATATGCTGAGTTTGTTTTTTTTGTTTGTGTTTTTCTTACTGGAATTGAAGCCGAGGGAGAAACATTTCCAAACATGGATTGTTTAACTTAAAGCAATGTGTATATAAGGTTTTATAATGAGTGATAGGCATTTTGAAGAAATCTATAAGGGTAATAAACTTGAAATCTATTTCTCTACTGAATATGTCTCTTCTCTCATTCTGTTCATCTTGCAGCCATAAAGTCTTTTTATTTTTTTTTTAATTTGCACAGTAAATAATGTAGAATATGTTTTCTTTTTATTTGCATGTGAACTAGCTGCACATTAACTGATATGAGAAATTGTTTACAAAGTGTGGGTGGAGCCTCACATTGTCATCAAGGGGAACTGCCAAAGTACACAGTGTACAAAATATATTTATATTTCACTGGCAAAGACAAAGACATGAATGAGAGTCTAACTTACTGAAAGCCTTTGGTAATACAGCCTCATTTATAAATAAGACAGACATTTCCCCTGTAAATAACCATGAGCTGTTTTTTTTTTTTTTTTTTTNTTTTTTTTTTTTTTTTTTTTGTGCTCCAGACAAAAAGTATTTTAAAAGGTGCAGTTCATTTTTGTAGATATTTTTTTAATTTATTTATTTGTTTACTCATATATTTTTAGAGTGTATGTATTTTTAACATTCAGTTATAAGCCTGAGGTCCAAGGTGACGGATGGCTTGTTTTGCAGAAATTAAACAAAGGTGGGCGTGGCCTGCTGCTTGCTATCCATTGGCAGTAAACACACACAGCCTCTGATTCGCCTGATTTTGCGAGGGGCGGAGACACACGGGATAATGCTGCGTTCGAGTTACCTCAGAAGTCGGATTTTTCCCACCCTGAAGATCCGGCTTCGGATCAAAACCGCTCCAGCCAAATGTAAACAAAAAATCATGGCTGAACCCCAATAAATTCTGTCAGATTAAATAAACTTAGTAATAAATGCTAACTAAAGTAAAATTAGATTATAGGACTGTTTGGTTGTGTTGTTTTACAATGATATAAATCACTCTATTAAACATTTGTGCAGACAAGTAATAGTCTGAAATTATTTACACTTACATATCAATGGCAAACAGTTATTATACACTGTACATAGTTAACTGGCGATATATTTTGACCTTTTTATTTCAATGTCACACAAGAAAAAATACTTTATACAGCTGTTAGCTGATAATTTGCATTCACACGGGCGCTGGCATGTTGATTGGCTGAAGTCGGGGTAGATACTGTAATTTTGGTCCGAGTTTCCCAGTCAGAGCTCCGATTTCCATGTAGGAAGTCAGAATATCCGACTTCCGAGGTAGCTCGAATGCAGCATTACCATTAGGATTTAGAGCCAAGATGGCGGCCACGAGGAGCAGTTTCATTGTGCTTTGTGATTGGCTGAGTCAGCTCCGGGGACTGGCTCGCGCTGCAGGGCTCAAGTCACATGACTCGCGCAGAATCAGGCTGATCAATTCCAATATGGTGGCCAGCTTGGCAGGTCTACGGTTCCTGTTGATGATATTGTTGTTCTGCGGGATCAGGTTCGGCGCCTGCAGCCAGGAAGCCCCGCTGGTTCTGGGGCTGCGAGCTGAAGACCCGGAGGGCCGCGTGTGCATGAAAGGTCGGATCATCTCAGCGCCTGAGGGAGCAACTTTCAAGCTCCGTCTCTTTGGGACGAATCTGAATGGAAGCTGGCCGTGGGTGGCGTTCGCAGGGGCAGCTAGCGGAGAGGCCGGGGCAGTGGGAGACGCGGCGGACCCGTGTGGGCAGGAGACTCGCCGCCAGGCGTCCGCTTTCCAGGTGACAGGGGTGTTTATACCGGACGAGGCGCACAGTGGGCTGGTAACGGTGCAGGCTCGGAAGACGAGCATCTCCGAACCGACCAGCCATCACCTGTGTGTGCTGAGAGGAGGGGAATGGGCTTCGGTGGGACCGGACAAACTGCAGCTCAACACCGACACGGGTCTACCCGCTGAGTACATCCCACCGTGGGGTCTGGCCGTGCTGGTGGTGCTGCTGCTCCTGGTCTGCGGGCTGCTGAGGACGGTGAACCTGAGTTTGCTCTGGCTGGACCCGCTGGAGCTGTACTTCCTGCACAGCTGCGGCTCAGAGGAGGAGAAACGAGCCGCCAAGCGCCTGGAGCCAATCAGGAGGAGAGGGAACTTTCTGGTGAGTTTCTGTCAGGTGGAGAAACCATAAGACAGCGAGAAAAAAAAGTGAAAAGGTTGTTCTGTGTCCTCACGGTGAAGAATGATACATCTGTCCTTCATTCTCTCCATCACAGACGTGTTCTCTGCTCTTCCTGTCTGCGCTGGGACACTCCGTGCTGGGGGTGCTGCTGTACAAGGCCTTCACCTCCATCCCCCTCGCAGTCTTCACCAGCGGCTTCCTCATCTTCTTCCTGGCTGAGCTGCTGCCTCACATCGTGTGCTCTGGTTATGGGTTCCAGATAGCACCAGGTCTGACCTGGCTGGCCCAGGTATGTATGGTTTTAACCTGCCCCCTGTCCTGCCCTCTGGGGCTGATCCTGGACCTGGCGCTGAGACGAGACATCAGCACCTGTGGAATAAGAGAGAGCGCCATGGAGATGATCCGCACCAGCGTCAACGACCCCTACAGGTAAAAACTCCCAGATCAGGTGTCTGTAAGAGACGTGTTCAGCCGTCCATGTGCTGAGCGTGTCCTGGCTTTGTTTGCAGCGAGTTTGTGAAGGAGGAGTTCAGCCGTGGAGCCCTTCGTACTAAGACGGTGGAGGACATTCTCACTCCGCTGAAAGACTGTTTCATGCTGCCCAGCTCAGCCGTCCTCGACTTCTCCACCATGTCAGAGATCATGCAGAGAGGATACAGACGGGTGCCCATTTATGAAGAGGAAAGGTGAGACAGCTGAGACGCAGTGATGGTCATCTCAACATTTTATCTTCTTAGACAACTTATATCAACTTAAAGCAGTCTGACTTTATAGAATTATGCCTTATTATAAACATAAATTAGGAACAGATAGGAGACTGGAGATTAAAGGGCCATACTGGTGACTGTTCATGTTTGAGCCTAACA
This sequence comes from Lucifuga dentata, assembly GCA_014773175.1. NCBI lineage: Eukaryota > Metazoa > Chordata > Actinopteri > Ophidiiformes > Bythitidae > Lucifuga > Lucifuga dentata. The sequence goes on along the minus strand of VXCM01002121.1, from coordinate 39,610 downwards.
TATTCAATTTTCATACATGTAACGTTACTGACAATCATTTCCCAAAGCATACTACTGGAACGGTGAATTAAAAATGTTTTTCCTACCTTCCAGACCTCCATTGGTTTCAGTTCATTCTGCTATTAAAATCAACTTGTTGATACTGTAAACGTTCTTGGGATAGGTAATCCATCATCACCAACAAGACGTGTATTCAGGTTTTTTTAGAAGTTATGTAATTTTAGTGTTTAAGCTCAATAAAAAGCGTGGAGTGAATGTATGCCTCCACCGGGGAATATAGTCCCAAAAGAAGACCTGCGTTTATGGAAAAATTTAAAGGACCGTGACTTCATAAGGCTGTGTAACTATTAGCAGGAGAAACATGGATTTTTAAGGTGGGTGTATCACTTGAATATTTGATTTTGAAAGATTAAGAGATTTTGTAAAATATCAGGAAAGCTGAAATACGGTTTTATCCTTTGGGAAATGATTGTCAGTAACATTACATGTATGAAAATTAAATATATTAGGCTCAAACATGCAAAATGAGTGGTATGGTCCTTTAAGTTACAGGATTTATTGCATTGTCTTACTGAATAATGATTGCTAAGGGAAAATTTTCTGTCATTTTCAGAAAAGTAAAAAAAAAAAAAATTCCACGCTGACGTGTGATCACGAGCAGCACCAACATTTCATCAACATCTGTCATCGGTGTCAACACATTTCTACAAATATGATAAGATGACCTAGTACTTTAACACTCTCTGAGTCTCAAATGGATTTTTCTAGAAAATTCTTTATTCTAAAAAGACAAAAAAAAAAAGAATTTAACTAGAAGACATTATAAAGTTGGTTGGTTGGTATAAAGTCTACTTGACTCTATAAGATTCTAGAAAATAATAGAAAGTCTCAGCAGACAAAGAGCTTCACTATGACAACGTGACCAAAAGGCAGAAATACATAAACCAGTTAAACTTTTCAGAGAAAAGCGTTTATATTTTAACCCTTTTCGTAGCACTTTTCCTTGTATAAAGGTTGGTTGGTTGACTGCCACGCGTGGTATGTATGTTTATGCCTGTTTTTCCAGGTCGAACATTATAGAACTCCTTTATGTGAAAGACCTGAATCTGGTGCACCCAGACGACTGCACGCCCATGACGACCATCACCAAGTTCTACAATCACCCACTGCACTACGTCTTCAACGACACCAAGCTGGACGCCATGCTGGACGAGTTTAAGAAAGGTACGCTTCGCACTCACAGCTCAGACAGCTTTGCTGCCATAACGTTATTCATTTTGTTTCTGACCATCTGCAGAATTAGCGTTCTGTACAGTAGGGGTCGACCGATTATTGGATCTGATACTCATAATTATTCCGATTATCGGTATTGTTATTTTATCTGCTTGATTGCCGATTAAATAAATACATTTTTAAATGCGCTTCTTCGGCTCTGATGTGGCCGCCTCTCTCTGAAAGGTTGCTGCTTCCACTCTGGCTCAATGCCCCGCCCACAGCCTTATGTGATTGGTCATATGTCAGGAGGAAATAGCCAATCAGCTCTGTGCTTCGTGTTCAGTGTTAACCACAGCTTGAAAATTTACTTGTGGTGGCGGACAGACATCAAACAGACACACACACACACACACACACAAAATACATAACTGTGCAACAGAAGATTCCAACAAAAGCTTAACATGGTTATTTGGTTTCAAAAGTGCAAAGAAAAAGCAAAAACCACTCAGATCTAGTTGAAAATGTCCGCTACCAGGCTGTATACTACTGGTTGCTAGACAACCACAGTAACACAACGAGCATGTTTCATGTGACCTCAGTGGGGTTTTAAAGGAAAACTAAAGAAAGTAATTAACTATAACACAGCAGAGGAAACTTTGGTGAGAAGTATGGAGTTTACATATATTTTAAAATTAGAAATAATGACCCGGCTGGAATAAAAGCCTGGTTTAAAAAAAAAAAAANAAAAAAGAAAAAAGGACCCGCCACTATTAGAGCATTTACGGTACACTCATAAGGAAGGCAGTAGATGCTGATCTAATGGATTAACGGTGACAAAACCCAATCATGGGATCTTTTTAGGACACTTTTACCTTCAAACAACAGTAAGATCACAAATTTATTCCATATTTAGTGATGTTTTGGTCAGTGGTTTGACAACATCATTAAATGTATATATATTTTTTTTAAGGCTGGGTCATCCCGCGGGTCTTCATTTACCTGGGTGGGTTTTCATTTACCTAGGCGGGCCACCCAAGTTTTGCATATGTATGGGAAACACTGATGTTTGTGAGAGAGACCTGGGAAAGAGGAACGCAGAGCGAGCGAGAGGCTGTCGAAGTTTCATAATCACAATCATTATGATGCATTTCTATGATGATAATAGCTAGTCTCATTTTTTGGGGAGCGGGGGAGGCTAACGTTACTCAGGATTCCTGATTAGGCCCAAAGGATAAAACTGTATTTAGGCTCAAACATGTAAAATGGGTGGTATGGTCCTTTAAGTTTAAAGTTTAACTTTTAAGTTTAAAGTTAATTTTGTAATTATTGCCACACAAAGTCCATTCAAACGTCCTGTCACCTCTCTAGTACCATTATTGCTGCAGCAGCTGGGATGAATAGGAACACAAGAAAAACATGAGCACTTAAAGGGCCATACCAGAGATTTTGCATGTTTGAGTCCATTAAACACAATCTGCCTACACGTTAAATCGCTGCCAACCATTTTCAAAATGTACTCCTGGATATGATAATTAAATGTTACAATTGTTTTTCCTACCTTCCAGACTACCTTTGGTTTCAGTTCATTCCATTGTGTGTGTGTGTTTGTGTGTGTGTGTGTGTGTGAGACATAAAGATCAACTTGTAGAGACTTGAAATAAATAATCATAGCAGTTATTTAACTGATCCAACATGGAGCTGCATGGAAGAAAAAATCCCAGGAGAAAATGGCTTTCATTAAAAAAAAAAAAAAAAAAACNAAAAAAAAAAAAAAAAAAAGCCTTCAGTAAACTTTTTTCAAAAAGGCTAAATTAAAAGCAAAACTTAAAATTAAATTAAATTAAAATTAAATACAAACATTAATTTAAAAAAGCTAAATTTAAAAAATTAATTTAAAAAAAGTGTTTCATTAAAATTTTTTTAAAATGACCGTGATTTTTACACTCAGACATGTGTGTTAACATGAAACACTGCATCACCTGAACATCTGAAACATTTTGATAATTAGGGAATTTAGAAAGATAACACAAAAATAAAATCTAGTTTTATGTTTTTGACAGTGGCTGGCAGCAACACAACATGTACACAGGCGGTATTTACTGGGCTCAAACTTGCAAAATCACTGATATGGTCCTTTAACAGATTTGCTTTTGAGTTTGACATTTGCTTTGAATTCAGGTAATCTGACTGAAGGATGTTATTTGACCTGTGACCTTTTCCTTCCTGTCAGGCAACTCTGACATGGCCATCGTCCAGAAGGTGAACAACGAGGGGGAGGGGGATCCTTTCTACGAGGTGCTGGGATTGGTCACCTTAGAGGACGTCATCGAGGAGATCATCAAATCAGAGATCCTGGATGAATCTGATGGCTACTGTAAGTTGTGCTGACAACGTGTAGGTGAGTTTTTAGTCCTCAGCTCACGTCTCGTTTCCTGCAGCGGACAGGAAGGTGAAGCGGCCGCTCGCTTCGCTGGACATTGCTCTGGAGCCGCGCAGCGTTCATGAGGAGCTGCTGCTCTTCAAAAGCCCTGAAGGAGAACCCAAGATCCGCACCTCGCCTCAGCTTCTGCTGGCTACGCTTCGCTTCCTGTCCAGAGGTGTGTGTCTGTGTGTGTGTGAGAGTGAGGTAGTTCTCTTACCTGATGGAGTAAATAGGTGACAGTTTAACAGCAGTATGCAGAATCATTACATCATGTTATATTATAAATTATGCAGCTTCACAGAATAATTAAACATAAGCAACAACTTTCCTAAAATCAAACTTGGAAGAAGCTGTTTTGGTTATTTGAGTGTCTGGACATGTGGTCCTTTAAGGTGTGATATCGCCTTAAAGGACCACACTGGCGATTGTGCATGTTTGAGCCTAATATATTCAGTTTTCATACATGTTATGTTACTGACAATCATTTCCCAAAGGATAAAACCGTATTTCAGCTTTCCTGATATTTTGCAAAATCTCTTAATCTTTCAAAATCAAATATTCAAGTGATACACCCACCTTAAAAATCCATGTTTCTCCTGCTAATAGTTACACAGCCTTATGAAGTCACGGTCCTTTAAATTTTTCCATAAACGCAGGTCTTCTTTTGGGACTATATTCCCCGGTGGAGGCATACATTCACTCCACGCTTTTTATTGAGCTTAAACACTAAAATTACATAACTTCTAAAAAAACCTGAATACACGTCTTGTTGGTGATGATGGATTACCTATCCCAAGAACGTTTACAGTATCAACAAGTTGATTTTAATAGCAGAATGAACTGAAACCAATGGAGGTCTGGAAGGTAGGAAAAACATTTTTAATTCACCGTTCCAGTAGTATGCTTTGGGAAATAATTGTCAGTAACGTTACATGTATGAAAATTAAATATATTAGGCTCAAATATGGAAAATGACGATATGGTCCTTTAAATAGTAAGTATCTGTGTCTGACCTCTGACCCCTGCAGAAGTGGAGCACTTCAGCCCAGGACGTGTGTCTGAGAAAGTCCTGTTCCACTTGCTCCGTCACCCCAGCGTCAACCAGGAAGTGCCCTTTGACCCTAACAACCGTCTGAGCCCAGGGCACTACCTGTACACACGGAACCACCCTGTGGACTACTTCATCCTGCTGCTGCAGGTACAAACTTCGCCTCCATGCCTCTTTTAACGAGGAATTCATCATTCTTCTCTTCAAGAAAGAAGGAGGTGACATGTTGCGTGTTCGTGTTCGTGTTTAGGGCCGTGTGGAAGTGGAGATCGGCAAAGAGGGGCTGAAGTTTGAGAATGGAGCGTTTACGTACTATGGCGTTTCTGCTCTAACGCTGCCATCTTCAGGTAAGACGCAGAACTGCAGGAAGGCCAACGCTTCCACTTCAAAGATAAATTCTATGGAAAGCCAAATGCACCAAAATTAAATGTATAAAAACGATGTTGTGAAATAAATAACTATGCAAAAGTAGCAACAAATTATGAATTAATTCCATATATCATTATCATGAAATATTATTTCACAACACCATTTTATAATAATAATATATAATAATTAATAATGTTTCATGATAAAATTTCATATTATCATATGAAATTGTGAATATTGAATATCATGAAACAGTATTTCTGTTTTAATATATTTAATTTTGGCATGTTTGGTGTTCCATAAAATTCAGCCTGCAACAGAATTTACATTGTGCTATTCCAGTGAATTTAAAGAGTAAAATTGTTTTCCCCACAAACACACAGTCTCACACACACACACACACGCACGCACAATTAGAGAATAGAGCATCGAGGCTGAAAGTGATGATGTCATCAGATGACACTGTTACACAGACAGTAAAGTAGTAAAGTCAGCTGTTTAATCATGTTCTTTTTTTTTTATATCCAAATGATTTTTTTTTTTTNTTTTTTTTTTTTTTTTTTTTTTGCAGGACTTCCAGCTGTGGAGCAGAAAACGTGCTCACATCAGTAAATAATCACTATGTATAGGAAAGTTTGAGGATTTTAGTTTGCTCACTGTGTGTGTGTGTGTGTGTGCGTGTGCATGTGTGCGTGTGCGTGTGTGATAGTGCACCAGTCTCCAGTGTCGACCCAGCGTCACTCTCCCAGGGATCCGTTTGAGTCGACAGATGCTACCAGCCTGTCCAGCTACTGTCCTGACTACACCGTCCGCGCTCTCACCGACCTGCAGCTCATCAGGGTGAGAGTGTGTGTGTGTGTGCGATGCGTGCACGTGTGTGCGCCTGGATATCTTGGGACGTATACGTGTTTGTTATCTTGCCTAGATATGTGAAGACTCCAGCACACAAACAGCACGTTGACCGTTCGCTGAGCTAGGCTAGCAGTTTCCCTCTGTTTCCAGTCTTTGTGCTAAGCTAGGCTAACACACAGCAGAGCGCCTGTGTTTGAGCTCTGGGCGCACAGAGCTGAAATTGATATTGATCTTCTGATGTGAGTCATATTCTGCTTTTTTGTTATTTTCCCTCTTTTTTTACACTTTCATTCAGTAAGGAGTTTGTGTTGAACATAGTCAGACGTTCTGAAGCTTGTGACTGACCCTGTAGAAGTACAAGGTTCAGGAGTCTAACCAGCATTTGTGTTCAGCGCTACATGGGTATCAGCAGCTCAGGTACTGGCCAATCAGAAGACTGGGATTTTTAGGAACAGAACCTAAACTGCCTGTTTTCACTCAGTGTGCTGGAAGGAAGGGATCGCTGATGGTCCTGAAGCTCTTATTTGTTCCCAAGTTTTACTCACGTCCTGTACGTCTTTTCCTCGTGTCTTAGTCCCGCCCACTTTAGACACGAGGAGAAGATATGACGACAAAGGAAATGAGAAGAGAAATGAGACGTCGCTTACTGATGATGTCACAGCTGATCAGCTGTTTAGAGCTGCTCTGTCGTGTCACTTTTAGTTCCTACATGACAATAAAAGTGTTAAATTTATCCTATAATTATTACTGTAACCGTTAAAGGACCATACTGGTGATTTTGCATGTATGAGCCTAATATATTCTATTTTCATACATGTAACGTTACTGACAATCATTTCCCAAAGCATACTACTGGAACAGTGAATTAAAAATGTTTTTCCATGACAAACATGGATTTCATTTCCATGAAATCCATGTTTCTGCTCCACTATGAGCAGAAACATGGATTTTTAAGGTGGGTGTATCACTTGAATATTTGATTTTGAAAGATTAAGAGATTTTGCAAAATATCAGGAAAGCTGAAATACGGTTTTATCCTTTGGGAAATGATTGTCAGTAACGTAACATGTATGAATATTGAATATATTAGGCTCAAACGTATAAAATAGCCAGCATGGTCCTTTAATGTGAACGTTTAATAAGCGTTGCTTTTTGATGTTTCTTAATCGTTCAGACTGAACGTCCGTCATTTTACTCCTGATTGTTGCTGTTGTCTTCTCACGTTTAACCAAACTCCTGTTGTTACGATGATGTCAGCCAGTCAGATCAGCTGTAGCAGATCTGTCCAATCAGAAGCAGGTTTCTGGTGAAGGGGTGTGTCTGTCAGATAACAGACTTCCTGTAGCAGCGTCTGGTGTTTCTGGCTCGCTGATGAAGCTCCTCCATCCTCTGAGCAGGAATAAGCGCTTTGGGACGTCGTTAAAGATGGAGGATCTGATTGGTTTCTGGGTCATGTGACGATTTAGCAGCGAGGAGCCATCAGATAAGAGCTTCAGACGGATTTTCCTCATTGAAGCATTGCAGAGGTTTTAAAGTAAAACCCTAAATGACAGTAAGAACACGGGAATCTGTGTAATGTGCGTGTTTTACCGTGCGTGTTGCAGGTGACACGTCTGCAGTACCTGAACGCTCTCATGGCGTCCCGCACGACTCAGAGTCCAGATCCTCCTGAGATTAAGATCCTGCCCAACAGTCAGACCAAGCTGCTGAACAACAGAAACACCACAGCAGGTACTCCTCTCAGCGCCGCCGACACGCCGCACACTAACACGCGTGTTCTGAGCGCCACGCTTTTCTAAAAGCCTTTCTGTCTGGTTGAAGTGTGTTTTCAGAATCTGCTTCCTGTTTGCTTCAGCTGAACTAAGACTCTTCTTCTCTTTTTCCTCCTCGCTTGCCTTCGTCCGTTCTCCTCTCCAGACTTCCCCGTAAACTTTTCCTTCTTTGACACCATTGAGAACTACTGTTAGTAACTTTAGCATGAGGTAAAGAACACGCAGCCTGCCTGTGCTGCCACAACATGTAGGACACACACACACACACACACACACACACTGCATCAGTTTATTCCTTATATAAAAGACATTAAGGAGAAAAGTTCTTATATAGAGTAAGAATTAGGATGATGGTGTGTGCAGGTACATGTGTGTCTGTGTGCATGTGCATGTGTGTCTGTTTGTGTGTGTGAATATGTGTGTGTGTGTGTATGTATGTGTCTGCGTGTGTATCTGTGTCTGCGTGTGTGCGTGCGTGTATTTGTGTGCGCGTGTATGCATGTGTGTATGTGTGTGTATGTCTGTGTGTGCGTGCATGTGTATATGTGTGTGTCTGTCTGCATGTGTATGTGTATGTGCGTGTATTTGTGTATGTGTTTGTATGTCTGTGTCTCTTGAGCGTGTCTGCACGTGTGTGCGTGCGTGTATGTGTATTTGTGTGTGTGTGTATGTGTGTGTACGCGTATTGTGTGTGTGTATATATGTGTGTGTATCTATCGATCGATCGCTCAATCCATCGATAGATAGATACGTGTGTGTGTGTGTGTGGTGTGTGTGTGTGTATATATATGTGTATATATATATATATGTGTGTATATATATGTGTATATATATGTGTATGTATATATATATGTGTGTGTGTGTGTGTGTGTGTGTGTGTGGTGTATATATGTGTGTGTGTGTGTGTGTGTGTGTAGAGGTTTTGTGATGGCTCCTCCCTCATCGTCGCCGCTCCTTGCTGACTTCTTCGTCTCTCCGGCTATGTAACGTTTTCCTGTCCTTCACAGATCTTCATCTTTCCTCTTCATCCTCACTGCTCACTACAATCAGATCTGACAGGAATCTGTCACATTGTGATGTCATAAAGGACTTTCAGGTGATGCAGAGCGCCCTCTGGTGGCCATGTTGGAGGCCGACGGCTTTTCCCCAAAACCCTGAGATTAGAAGATGATTTTTTTAACTTCAGTCATAATTACTTTAAGGAGGATCTATTATATTCTATTAAAAAGTCATGTTAAGTTCATCCAGGAGAAAAGTTTTCTATTTAACAAAATATATTAGTCCACCTTAAAGGACCACTCCAGTGATTTTACACATTAAATTCAGTTTATTTATCTTGGAGAGCAAGAAAAGAAAAAACCAGCAGTACAAAGGTTGTTTAGGTTGAGGAGGGACGATGTAAAGTCTGGAAAAATGACTTAAAGAATAAAAATTGTGCACGACACACATTAATGTAGTATGGAGGGGCTTCATTCTTCTCCTTCCCTTTTGTATAGTTATTTTATTAGAGTTCATACCTTCCACAGAGGTCTACATTCTGCTGTCATATAAAGGAAGGATTCCGTTTTCTTAAATGAGACCAAACTGCCTGTTCAGTTTTCACACTTTGGAATGTCTGTGATGTCATGGAGATCACATGTCCAAACTTCACACGGCTCCTCCTGCAGCCACAAAAACCTCCATGCAGCTGGTTTTGCATGTTGAATAATCCATCCGTCCATTATCCTCTGCTTATCTGGGTCTGGGTCGTGGTGGCAGCAGACTAAGCAGACTGGTCCACACTTCCTGTCCCCGGCCAGGCCCTCTAACTCCTCCTGGGGGACTCCGAGATGTTCCCAGGCCAGCCGGGACATGTAATCCCTCCAGCGTGTCCTGGGTCTTCCTCTTCCCAGTTTTGGACGTGCCTGGAAGACCTCCCTAGGGAGTTGACCAGGGTCCATCCTTACTAGGTGCCCGAACCACCTCAACTGACTCCTTTCGATGCAGAGGAGCAGTGGCTCTACTCTGAGTCCCTCCTGGATGTCCAAGCTTCTCACCCTGTCCCTGAGAGTGAGCCCAGACACCCTACAGAGGAACCTCATTTCCGCTGCTTGTATCCGCGATCTTGTCCTTTCGGTCATTACCCAGAGCTCGTGACCATAGGTGAGGATAGGAACGTAGATTGATTGGTAAATTGTGAGCCTCGCCTTCTGGCTCAGCTCCCTCTTCACCACGACGGTCCGGTACAGCGTCCGTAGGACCTCGGACACCGCACCAATCCTTCTATCAATCTCACGCTCCATCCTACCCTCACTTGTGAACAAGACCCCGAGATACTTAAACTCCTCCGTCTGGGGTAGTGACTCCCCTCTAACCTGGAGGGAACAGTCCACCTTTTTCCTACAGAGCACCATGGTCTCAGACTTGGAGGTGCTGATTCTCGTCCCAGTCGCTTCACACTCTGCCTCAGACCTGCTCAGGTCACGTCGAAGGTCACAGTCTGATGAAGCCAGCAGAACCACATCATCTGCAAAATGTTGAATAGTGCTAAACTGAATTTAATTTGTAAAATAATGGCATTGCCCTTTAACACAGTCAAGAAATAAACAGCTTTGTGTAGCGTCTGAAGTCAAACTATGTGATCTAAAACGTAGTCAGACGTCTGTTTGTCTTTAAACACAGAGCAAGGAGCCGACTGCTTTCTGTGCAAACCCCAGTCCTGTTCAAAAAACCAAAACAGAAGTTAGAAATAGAGAGACTGAATTCTACGGTTAGACGTGCAAATAAGTTTTAGAGCATAAGATCTTGAACATGGCTGTCAGAGGGTTTGTTACATCATAACAGAAAGGAAACGTGATGAGAAACTATGAAATGCGTAAATGTAAAAATGAATATTGAGAGTCTTCATCACGTGAAGTTTGGCCTGAAGAAGCGTCATCTTCTTCTTCCGTTTCTCAATCACGGCTCTTCTGCACACCTGCTGTACTTTTCAGTCATTAATCTCAGCTGTTCGTGTGTGTGTGTTGTATAGTCGTGGCTGAAAATATTGGCACCCTTCCATTTCTTTCAAATAACACACCATTTCTTCCAGAAACTTGTGAAATTGTTATTTCTTTGGTTTGCAGAGGAACAAGACTAAAAAGCTGAAAAAAATACTGAATCCTAATTTATTCCACACAGAAATACAAAAATGGCCTGGACAATATTAATGGCTCCTTTTTAGAAGTTGCAAGAAATAATTGGATTTCTAGCAGGTGATTAATCTTGAACTCACCTGTGGTGAGTCACAGGTACCTGCAGTCTAATAGTCACTCATTCAACCAGTTTAAATGCAGCAAAGTGCTCATTCTGCTGTTTTAACGCTGCATGTTACACTGATCATGGAGAAAAGAAAAAGGCAGAGGATTGTCTGAGGAGGTCAGACAGAAGATCACAGCCAAGCATGGACAATCTCAGAGCTACAAGTCCATCTCCAGAGACCTTGATGCTGCTGTGTCCANCAGCCAAGCATGGACAATCTCAGAGCTACAAGTCCATCTCCAGAGACCTTGATGCTGCTGTGTCCACCGTGTGCAATGTTATCAGGATGTTTAAGGTGTCCTGTTTAAGGTAGTAATGTAGCCAGCCTCCCTGGAAGAGGACGCAAGAAAAAAGAGACCAAAGATTGCAGAGAAGGATTGTTTGAATGGTGGAGAAATGACCTCAGACAACTGCAAAACAGATTCAAGCTGACCTTCAGACACAAGGTACAATCATTTCAACTCTCAACATCCGTCATCAACTCAATGAAAGAGGGTTCTATGGAAGGTCACACTGGAGTCCAAGAAGACCCCAGGAAAGCCTGGGTGGAGTTTGCCAAAACACACCTGAACAAGCCAAAATCCTTCTGGGAGAATGTCCTGTGGACAGACGNGTGGAGTTTGCCAAAACACACCTGAACAAGCCAAAATCCTTCTGGGAGAATGTCCTGTGGACAGACGAGACCACATTAGAGCTTTCTGGTAAATCGCATAAAGTCCGTGTTTCCAGAAAAAATGAAGCCTTCAAAGAAAAGAACACTGTCCAACAGTCAAACATGGAGGAGGTTCTCTGATGTTTTGGGGTTGTTGCTGCCTCTGGTACTGGCTGCCTTGAATCTGTGCGTGGCATCATTAAATCAGCAGATTACCAAGGTGTTTTGCAGCGCAATGTTCCATCCACTGTCACAAAGCTGCATCTCTGTCGAAGCTCATGGGTTCTCCAGCAGGACAACGGCCCAAAACACACATCAGAAACACCCAGGAACGTCCAAAACAAAACGCTGGACTGTTCTAAAGCAGCAGCAATGAGTCCAGATCTAAATCCCTCTGAAGACCTGGAGAGATCTGAAAACAGCAGCTGGAAGAAGGAGCGTCAGATCTGAGAGAACTGCAGCAGTTATCAATAGAAGAGTGGCCAAACGGCAGCAGAGAGGTCAGGAACCTTAGTGAGTCTACAGGAAGAACAGCAGCTATTTTCTCCAAAGACTGTGCTGCCAAATATTAAATCTAGGCTGTCAGTAATTCTGTCAAGACCATTTCTGTTTATTTTATATTTAAAAGGATATGTTCAGTTTATGTACTATTAACAGTGAAATAAAAAAATTGTGTGCTTCTGTAAGTTGTACTTTTGTCAAGTACAACTTATTTTAGAGACAGTTGTGAGGTTTTTTTTTTTAATGTGCAAGGGTGCCAATATTTTCAGTCACGACTCTATCTTAAAGGAACATATCGGTGATTTTGCTTGATTATGCTTAATAAATCCAACACCCATAAACGTTACGATACTGTCAATCATTTTCCAAAATATAAAACCCTATTTTATTTTTCGTTTTATTTTGCCAAATTCCATAATCTTTCAAAATCAGTTATTAAAGGACCATACTGGCCATTTTGCACGTTTGAGCCTAGATTCAATTTTCATACACGTAACGTTACTGACAGCCATTTCCCAAAGCATACTACTGGATCTGAAAATGTTTCCTGTTGTCAGTTCTTCACTACAGCACTTGAATGCATCACTAGGAAGCATTTTCAGATCACTCCATGCTTTTTATTGTGCTTAAATGCTAAAATTATGTAACTTCTAAAAAAAAAACCTGAATGAACTGAAACCAATGGCGGTCTGGAAGGTAAGAAAAACATTTTTAAATGATTGTCACTAACGTTATGTGTATGAAAAATTTAATATATTAGGCTCAAACATGAAAAATGGCCGGTATGGTCCTTTAAATGATACACCGCCTTAAAATTCCATATTTCACCCACTAATACTACATCCATTAAAACAATTGTAGAATACATGGTCATTTTCATTTCTCCATAAAAGCCGTCTTCTCCTGGAAATATATTCCCTGCTGGCAGATTTTCTTCCATGCGGCGCCGTGTTAAATCAGTTAAATAAAGTTATTGCAACAAAAAAATGAGTAGACGTCATGTTTGCTGTGATGGATTATTTATCTTAAGCACATTTTAAGTCTCTGCAAGTTGATCTTTTAAATTGTACTGGAATGAACCAAAACCAATGGCAGTCTGGAAAGTAGGAAAAACAATTATAATATTGAATGCTCCAGCAGCATGCTTGAGAAATATGGTTGTCAGTAATGTAACATGTTTTCTGGTTATATATCAGGCTCAAAAACATACAAAATCTCCTGTATTGTCCTTTAAAGGTTAATCCGAATCTGCAAAATCACCAGTATGCTCCTTTAAGTCATGTTGGGTTGTGGTTGCCTGTTTTCATTTGCTTTGTGTCACCTTAAAGCCCTGTGTGTGTGTGTGCGTGTGTGGTGATGTCATCGCTCCTCGCTCACTCAGCTCTCCTCTCATTGGTCGGGTTCCACAGGTGGCAGCAAAGCCCAGGAGAGCTGCACAGACGACGAGGCTCGTGGGTAGAACTTTCCCGTCCAATCGGATAGCTTTCTTTTTATTTTCATCATCTGCAGCTGGAACGGAGTTACCGGACTAGACTGACGTGTGCGCGTGTAGAGGTGTGACGTCCTCATTCCTTCACACGCTTTTCATCACACTACCTTCATGTTGTTTTATAAAGCGTGATCGTGTTTTAGATTTCATTTTCTCCATGTTCAGCTTTACTCACCAAACTTTGCATTTTCATTCCTCTGGGTGCCAAAGCTACATTTGTATGTGTGTGTGTGTGTTGTGTCAGTGTGTCTACTGTGTGTGTATGTGTGTGTGAGGGAGAAACCGTCCATTTTAGACACTATACACACATTGGTTATAAGCAGATTTGCACCTAAATGTGTGCACTCGCCATAGTATTAAGCTGTTTTACCAGTAATAAGGTACATCCAGTTTTATTTCCCCTCACATAGTGCACAGGTGTGTACAGGTGTGTATTGCCAAGCCTTATTATATTAGCTTTGACCTATCAGAAGCTTGATGGGCAGTTTGAGTTAGAAACGGTGAGGAAAGGAAGTTCCAAAGTACAAATAACAGATGGGAAGCTTTTATTAATGAGGTTTATATTTACTCGTGCATCAGCATAAATGCATAAAGAGCAAAAAGAACACAAGAACGCCTGTGCTGTAACAGAACATGCAGATAAGCAACATGTTTAAATCTCAAGAGCTAAACTGTATTATTTTCATATACGTCTGCAGGACAGCAACATAAACCAATTACATTTCCAATATACAGTATGTTGAAAAGTGAAAAGTACTAACAGATCACATATCACCATGATCTCTAACTGGAAAGCAGTTTTCCCGTGTCACACATCATACTTAATCCTTCTAGAAGTTTTCTTCATGATGAGTTATTTTAACTCTGATTGTGTATTGTGATTTATCGCGAGTGTTTAGGTTTGAAATGGCGTCTGCTGCCACGCCAAAACAAAAGACACCAACAGAATTCCATGTTTTATGTATTTGGTTATGTTTGCATTTAAGCGAACTGATCCTTTAAATTTGTGAAAAGAGCCCCAGCCCATAACGCTGCCTCACACCTACGTACAGGTAACAGCACAGCACTGAATCTGGTCCAGCAGAGGGCGCAGCAGCTCCGTCCTGACCTGCTTGATTTGGTTCACATGATTTTTATAGGGAAGGAGCCAGATTCACTATCAGAAGCTCCTGATTGGGCGATCCAAGCTGTAGCCATATTTCAGACAATTTGATTGGCCAAGAACATTATGCCAGTTAAAGTCTTAACATTTTGACATGTTTTCACATGTACTTGTGTGTGTGTGTGTGTGTGTGTGACATACATCATTTGAAAGCATCCAGTCTTCATACCCAGGTGTTGTGCTGAATTCTCATGCAGCTGTCAGCCATTTTTGCATGTCTGTAAACACTTGGAATATCTCAGATGGTCAGAAGACTCGCTGAATAACTTCCTGTCCTGCCTGTGTGTGTGTGAAACTGAAGCGTGGAGCCTTCATCAGGCTCACGGAGCCATTTGGCAGATACAGGAAATCACAGTTTGGGTAGCAGGAGGTTGTTAGCGTCGCTGCACCAGCCATCTTTCCGTGTTACATTAGCATTTTCCCCGTCTTACTGTATTATCATTCCATGGAGAAATGTGTATGTGTGTGTGTGTGTGTGAGATTCATCCAGTGTTATTCCATATTCCAGGAGAAATTTTTTGACTGTATGATTCTGAGGAAATATTTTTTTTAGCTGTTTACTTAGATTTTGTTTTAATAAGTTCATTTATATGGTATCAAAAGATTGAATGTAAAAAGCTAATCAGTACTTGTGCTACTTAAACCGACTGGGAGAAAAGGGTATGGAGAAGTGTATATTAATATATAGATAGAATATAATTTGAGGATGTTGTAGTTAATCTCAGTTTTAGATTAAACTGTTACCATAAGAATTCATGAGAACACAGTTTAATCAGTTCTTGACATTCAGGTCACGTATGTACAGAAATTCTCACTTAAGTTTTTTTTTGTTTTTTTTGGAATGTTGTCAGTTTTTGATGCATTGAAAGTCTGCTGCATTTAAACCTTTAAACCATTAACTTTCTTAGGAAATAAACTCAATCCTGTTCTAATTTTGTTGTTTTTTGTCTGTTTCCATACATTCAACAAGTCACATCCGTGGTCTACAGTATATTTACATACTTAGTTCTACACTTTAAGCAACAGACGAATCTCTTTACTTCAGGGGTTCTTATCATCGTACTGCTGGTAAAAAGTTAAAGCAAGTCAAGTCAGGTCAAAGTTCATTTGTAGCCCAATAACACATGAATTGTCTCAAAGGGCTTGAGACCCAAATCTCAACCAGGCTGAGCTCTCTACGAGACGAGGAAAAACTCCCTAAAAAAATCCTTTTCGTATAAGGACAAATGGAAGAAACCTCAACAGGGGAAATTCAGAGAGAGATTCTCTCTTCTTTAAACAGCCATGCAGATGACAATTCCAAAAACACAAAAACTATGAAAGATCACAAAACAGTAAATAAGCCATGAGTAAGAGGATGGGTTTCCTCTCTATGATCAGACTGGAACGGTGTTATTAACACCATGCGACTTCTCCAACTTCACCGTAGATTGTACTCATCATGGTGTCCATGTCCAGAGCATTAATGACATCATGCTGATATCATAAACCATATTAATGACATCATACTGACATCTTAAGCCACATTGATGACATCATACTGACACTAGGAGCCACATTAATGACATCATAAGCCACATTAATAACATCATACTGACATCAGAAGCCACATTAATAACATCATACTGACATCAGAAGCTACATTAATGACATCATAAACCACATTAATGATACCATAAGCCACATTAGTAACATCATACTGGCAATAGAAGCCACATTAATAACATCATACTGACATCAGAAGCTACATTAATGACATCATAAACCACATTAATGACATCATACTGACATCATAAACCACATTAATGACATCATACTGATATCAGAAGCTACATTGATGACATCATAAGCCACATTAATGATACCATAAGCCACATTAGTAACATTATACTGACATCATAAACCACATTAATAACATCATACTGACATCAGAAGCTACATTAATGACATCATAAGCCACATTAATGATACCATAAGCCACATTAATAACATCATACTGACATCAGAAGCTACATTAGTAACATCATACTGACATCATAAACCACATTAATGACATCATACTGACATCAGAAGCTACATTAATGACATCATAAGCCACATTAATGATACCATAAGCCACATTAGTAACATCATACTGACATTAGAAGCCACATTAATGGCATCATACTCCCACCAGGAGCCACATTAATGACATCATAAACCACATTAATGACATCATACTGACATCATAAACCACATTAATGACATCATACTGACATCAGAAGCTACATTAATGACATCATAAGCCACATTAATGATACCATAAGCCACATTAGTAACATCATACTGACATTAGAAGCCACATTAATGGCATCATACTCCCACCAGGAGCCACATTAATGACATCATAAACCACATTAATGACATCATACTGACATCATAAACCACATTAATGACATACTGACATCAGAAGCTACATTACTGATATCATAAGCCACATTAATGATACCATAAGCCACATTAGTAACATCATACTGACATCATAAACCACATTAATGACATCATACTGACAT
>VXCM01002121.1:0-21918 GCA_014773175.1 Lucifuga dentata | reverse complement strand
CCCCCCCCCCCCCGTATTTTTGTGTAAACTTTACTAAAGTACCATTCCAAATACAACACAATTCATTTATTAGTATTTTACAAGTACAGGCAGTCCCCGACTTACGAACGTCCGACTTACGAACAATCTGTATTTACGAGCCGACCGCCATAAAGCCTATTAAATTAAAAATTTAAGTTACATACAATGTTTCATAATAACGAATGGCACATTACTTTGCAAAGCACATCAAAACACTGTGCATTGTCAACGGTTCAGTGGTATTATGTTTAAGATGTTTTAGTATATCTGGAAGTGTTTCTTATGCATAGAAAGGTAAAATATATACGCTAGATATGCACCTTACATAACTGTTCTGACTTATACAAATCCGACTTAAAGACAGCCGTAGGAACAGAACTTGTTTGTAACCCGGGAACTGCCTGTAGTTGAGTATTCATTCAGATTATTCAATTATTCTTTAGACTTAAATTTGGATTTCTGAGTAGGTAATATGACAATATTTCTACAAGTCAGTGAAAACACTTGAAAACCATTTGACCTCTGACCCTATTTCAAAGAAGATGTTTTAACTTCCTGTTTGATCTCTACTAATAATGTTGGTATTCTTCTTCAAATCTTAACAATATGTCACAAGTGTCTTCCTACTTAACACTTTTAACAACTATTGGCTTTTTTCAGTTGTACTCACTCTAACACACGAAAAAAATACATTTTGTTGTGTTTAGAGTGGTATTTTAACTCAGAAATAAACATTTACACAAAAATACAGGCAGTGCAATACTTTTGGCCAGTGCTGTAGGTACAAATCAGAATATGAAAAACTGCTTTCTTTTTTGTCAATGTATTAATATCCATTGAAGTATGTGTTATGAAATGAATTAGACATTGCTTAATTCTTTCTAACTTTCAACAAAATGTAACATAATGCTGTGATTTCTGTAGATAAGCGGGAAATTCACATGTTGCAGCAGCACAGGACTCAAGAATATTGTAGCAGGAAAAACTAACATATTATACAAGTTAACAGAACAGTGAAAACCAGAAACTTTGCATGAGTATACAAGAATAGAATAACTGACTATTTCTGTTGTATTTTTAATATCTTACAAGTTATAGTACAGACTGAACAACAGTACAAAATAGAATAAAAATAAAAACTCTGCAATATAATAGACTGAACACACTATAAAAAATAAACTAGAAAAATTGCACAATAAAAACTGTGCAAATATAGCATCCTAATTATTTATAGCACATATCACTGTATGATTTACAAAAATATTGCAGGTCAGAAAGAAGCAACCCAAGCAGCAGCAGCAGCTCCCTGATGTTAGTCTGATAGCAGAAAGCACAAAGGACCTGCGGTAGTCTCCTTTCTACACTCTGCATTGACTTTGTACCACCAAAATGCTAATAAACATCTATTAAGTGAACAACATAACACTTCGTAAGGTACATTTATGCGAAACAACTAGTATGCTAAGTTTAAATTATTGTTGTGGTAAATGATGCTAAACTAAAACAGGTTCATGTCATTGGCTAACACTTATCCAGCTAATTAAATTAGTTAGCTGCTAGCTAGCTAGACAATGCCATAAACACTAGATAAAAAATATTGCTGTACTTTTGCATTGAACTTTTTTTTTTTGCTTTCTCCTCTTCCTGTTTTGAGCCCCAGATGCGTTTGATCTTTTCATAATTATCTTTTTTTTTTACTTTAACTTTGCTCATTGTTATTTCGTCTTCCAACTGCTAATGCAGTTTTACCTGCTCAGACTCCTCCCGCTGCTGCTGTTTCCCGTTAAGTTTGGAAAACATGCGGGTCGTTGTGTGATACTTCTGTCTACTTCCTGCTTTACAGAGTATTTTCTGTATACTGCCCCGTGTCATTCCAGAGAATAATATTGAAATGACAAGGTACCGAGTATAAATACCTCTGGACAATATGGAGACAATATGGACAATATGAGCTCCAAACTGCGTCAGCTGTGTGTGTGTGTGTGTGTGTGTGTGCAGCACTGACTTACAGCATTAGTGAAATGAATGAATACCATTTTACCAACAGACCAACTGCAGGTTACAGGAGTATAAAAAAAATAAGCAAAAAAAAAAAAAGNAAAAAAAAAAAAAGCTTTCTCTTTGGCGCCCCCTCTACCTGTAGGCACCCTAGGCCAAAAAACGGCCCTGATACTGACATCAGAAGCCACATTAATGACACATTAATTACGTTTGGCAGTCCAAAAAGAGAGCAGACCTGCTGTTTATACAATCTGAAAATAAATCTTCAGTCTGGATTCTCAGGTTGATAAAATCAGCTTGTTCTGTTGCTAAAATGAAATTGTGTTGGTATGCTTTCACAGAACCTCTGATTTGATGTTTTTATCCAATACACTTAGACCCAAAGACTGACTGGAACATGAATATACATTTTTGTACCCACCCTAATCACCTGATTGATTCAGACTTTCACATCTTCCCAAACATGGAAAAGGTTTTAGCTGGTACCTGTTGGGCCTCAGATGCTCAACATCACTGGCAGAAATGTGTCCAGATGGAAGGAGATTATGTTGAAAAATACATCCTCTGAGATCTCTGCAAGGGTCAGAACTTATCAATCAACCCTCATAATTGTAGCATTACTGGAACAACTGAAGTTTAATAACTCTCTGGTTATGTTTTTCTGGGATGAAATAACCAGCATTTACAGACATTTGCATGGAGTCCTGCTGAAGCCACCAGCTCCTTCCCCCTTCACAGACACCTGTCTTCTCAAACAGACACAATATACATTCTACCCCCATTCTTCCTGCATTCCACACACACTTCAAGAACCGTGTGAAAGATAACATTCACTTTAAGCATCAGGAACTCCCCTCAAGATCCCCTCCTCTGACCTTCTCCCCGTTAGCTGTAGAAGCCTTCAGGACAGACACTCTACAGACAAGAACTTTGGTCTGACCTCAATAAAACGCCAGATGAACTAGATTTACAATTTCAAATGGACTCATGACTCTTTGATCATGCTAAAGGCATTCAGCAATTGGTGCCATCTTTCCTAAACCTCCTCTGCCATAAAGACAAGAACAAATGGCCACTCTTATCTGCATTTGACCATCTCACAAATTCCTTCCAATTGTCACCTCACTGGCTCCAGATCATCTACATCCTATGTCCTCACAGAATTAAGAACTCTGATTTCAGTACGCCAAATAAGACTCTTAATCATGAATCTATTCAAGAAACAAAAAGATATCTGAAGTTACAATAATGTTTAGAGTCATGAAATAAATTGCCATCTCTCTCTCTCTCTCTCTCTCTCTCTCTCTCTCTCTCTCTCGATTGCATTAAACTATGTTTAGATTTTGAAATTCATTTTCATTTCCTACATGTATTTGTGTTTGTGTTTATGTAGATAAAGGATTTAGTTTTATAAGTGTTATATTACTCCAACATACTCCTACAATCACAGAACATCACACTGTCATCCTGTGGTCCTTTAAAGTTCACACAAAGTCTGTTTTAACCATATACAACAATCTAAGCTTTTGTTTTATCATTGTAATCTTTAGAATGCTTACATGGATGTAGAAATAGATTTAGTTAAGTAAAGATCATCAGATTTCATAAGAGAGTGTTAGATGTTGAGATTCTGTGAATTCCTATTAGACAACAAAAGAGATGATTTATTTGTGTAACATGGTTTCACTTGTGTCAGCATGTCATACTTTACTATGTTTACTATGTGAAAATTCTATGTATCATCTTGCTGACAATGGAAAATGAGTGGAACTAGTATAAGTTATGTTTCTTTGATGTCACAGAGATTAAGCTATAATCATGCTGCTTGGAGCTGCTGCCTCTGTTCATGACATCGTCAGAAAATCCCACAGAACAAAGAAATCTGGGCGTGTTCTCCACAACGCGTGAAAAGGTCTCTGTTTAGAAGACCACTGCAGCCTTTGTTCGGTCTGTTTGTTCTCTTGGCTCTCTTGCTTCTCCTCTTTCTCTTGCGCTTCTCCTCTTTACTCTCTTTACATGCTGCTTCGCGGCTTCTTCTCTTAGCTCTTCTTTAAACCCTTTCGCGCCGCCGCAACCGCTAGCGGTTTCTTTTATTCTTAAAGTAATCTCAAGTTTATGATTCATGTCTCTCCTTTAATGCTCAAGTGACAAAGGTTGTGCAGACTTGTTTACTTCAGCTCAGGTTGATCTCTAAGGTTAGGCCTTTTCTTTCTTTCTTAGATTTAGAAAAGGTCGTTCACGCATTTATCACCTCTAGACTTGACTATTGCAATGCACTTTATTCTGGTATCAGTAAGGGAAACATTCATAGGCTCCAGCTAATACAAAATGCTGCTGCTCAGCTTTTAACTCGCTCCAGAAGAAGTGACCACATCACCCCAATTCTTGCGGGCCTTCATTGGTTACCAGTCTGTTTTAGAATTGATTTTAAGATTTTATTGCTTGTTTTTAAAACCTTACACGGTCAGGCACCTATCTACATTGGTGATCTTTTAAGTCCCTACGAGCCTGATCGCTGTTTGGGATCCTCCCGCAGCAACTTGTTGACAGTTCCTGTTTCTCACCTTGTAACCAAAGGTGATTGGGCCTTTGCTGTTCGTGCTCCTAAGTGCACGAACAGCAGGGACTTCCACACTTAGGAAGTGTGGAAGTCCCTGCCGGAGGAGCTCAGACTGGCAAAATCAGTGTCATCTTTCAAATCATTATTGAAAACTTTCTTATATCATAAGGCCTTTTCTTAAATTGTTATATGGTTTTATTGTGGTTACTTAATGTCTGCTCTTTTATATAATTTTGTTTTGTCTTCTTGGATTTTTATCTTTTGTCTGATTTGTGTGATGNTCTTTTATATAATTTTGTTTTGTCTTCTTGGATTTTTATCTTTTGTCTGATTTGTGTGATGTGTGCAACACCTTGTAGCTTTTGTTTTAGAAAGGTGCTACATAAATAAAGTTATTATTTTATATTATTTTTTATTAAGTTATTTTGCTTAGCTGCTCCAAGAAGTTTAGCCTGAATAACTAAGCGACAGATGTTCTCACAACCGCCACGTGATTTCATCTTAAGTTATTCAGTTCAGCTACAGTTAATTCTTACAGTTAGTGCTGCGCTATCACGTGTCATCAGCTCCAGTGACCCATTGGAAGTAAACTCCAGCACTGCAACTCGGTTTGATCCTAAGTCCAGCTCCCAGCTCCAGCTGTTCATCGAAAGGTACCCTGATCTGGCTCGGATGGAAGACTCGTTTGTTCGGAGCTGTGGCCGGCTGCTGTGAATCCAGACATCCGTATCCGGAGGACTGCCTGAGAACGCCATGCGGTGACTTCACCAGACGTAACCAATGCTGGATGCATCTGAGTCCAGACTGGGCAATCCGACCTTTTCCACATCATTGGAGTGATCACATCCAACGTAAGAGATCTTGGCTTTGCCGATGTAAAGTGATGCAGGCTAACTATTTTTCCATTTCCATAACTTTCTTACTAACATCTTGGTAAAAGTANAAGTGATGCAGGCTAACTATTTTTCCATTTCCATAACTTTCTTACTAACATCTTGGTAAAAGTAAAGATAGACTCAGTTAACGTCAGAATAGGTTAGGATTTTATTTTGAAAATCCACCAGTTTTCCGTTGTCAAGCCTGGTTATCATGTTTTAAATAATACCTACCTCATTCATGTATTAATCCATTTTTCATGTGTAAATAAACGTTAACCTGTGAAATATCACTTTGTTTGCCTGTTTCAGTTTGGAGAATATCACTGAATGAGAATGAAATCTCCCTTTAAGATTTGAGACTATTAATACTGAAGACTTGAGGCTGAATATTAATTAAAGAATCAAAATGTTAAGTCTAAATGACTTT
Organism: Lucifuga dentata; assembly: GCA_014773175.1. NCBI lineage: Eukaryota > Metazoa > Chordata > Actinopteri > Ophidiiformes > Bythitidae > Lucifuga > Lucifuga dentata. The sequence goes on along the minus strand of VXCM01002121.1, from coordinate 16,031 downwards.
TTCTCCACATAACGTGGAGTGGTGCCCTGGCTTAAATAAAAGTAATATTTCTTTATTGAAATTATGATCTTAACATTGCAACTTTGATTACGTTAATTATTCAGCATATTTATACGCTACATAATGTAAATTAGCATGGTATACATCTTTGTCACTCTTGTACACACACTAATATCACCTCTGTTCTGTGGTTTAACATAAAAAACCCACATTGTCACTTCCTGTAATAACACATTTGTTTCCATTCATTCTACCCTAACCTTCTCAAATGCAATGCATGTTGTAATATGTCCGATGTTGTTGTCAGGATGTCATGCTGTCAGATGCCACATGGCATCCTGCCACAGAAAGTACAAGGTTATTTCCCCATTATGTGGTTTTTAAGCATCTTCTTAATAACAGACGAGTTCTTCTCTGCCACAGATGTTACATCACATACAGACAAACAAGCTACGACAGTTCATCTGTAGGCTGTGTGGAACAACAGAAACCCCTTCCACCATAACGTCATCAGATACTTTGATATTTTGTGCATCTTTAAAGGATCAGATGCTACTCAGACAATTTGGTTTTATCTGAAGTCTAAAGCTTAGATTTAAAATTCTCTGTGGATTTTGAGTCTAGATGCCTACATTTTCTTGATATGTGGATTAAACTGGAAAAGAGAAAATTACACACATCTATCAGAAGGATACTGACCACACATCCCTCCTTGTTTCTAACAGCGCTCATCCAAAAGCAGCTTACCTAAGAGTCAGTTCTACAGTTAAGATATATTTGTCATGAGAAAGCTAGCTCTTTTGGATAGGTACTTCTGACACTGATCAGGCTTATGTGAATATCCCACGATCTGACCTTCTGAAAAACAGCATCAAAAAATAAAACATTTCTCTCTATCATGATTTACAGCTATACTCCTAAAGCCTATGTAATTAAACAAAAACAATACTATCATAAAACCCTAGCATTTGAGTGCTAATGATCCATCTCTTAAGAACATCTCTTAAAGAACCCCCCCTGTTTGTATACAGATGAGCACCTAACCTTCGTGAAGGCTGGTGAAGGCCCTCTTGGCAACTTTAAGGGACCATACCACCCATTTTGCACGTTTGAGCCTAACATATTAAATATTCATACATGTTACGTTACTGACAATCATTTCTCAAAGGATAAAACCGTGTTTCAGCTTTCCTGATATTTTGCAAAATCTCTTAATCTTTCAAAATCAAATATTCAAGTGATACACCCACCTTAAAAATCCATGTTTCTCCTGCTAATAGTTACACAGCCTTATGAAGTCACGGTCCTTTAAATTTTTCCATAAACACAGGTCTTCTTTTGGGACTATATTCCCTGGTGGAGGCATACATTCACTCCACACTTTTTATTGAGCTTAAATATTAAAATTATCTAACTTCTTAAAAAAACAAAACAAAAAAAAAACAAAACCCTGCTTAAATCAAACCTAAATCAAACAGACATAAAATATACAAATTAAACAGGCAATATGTAACTTTTAAAAACAGTTAAAACAGTTACATTTTATAACAGTTAAACAGGGAATCACATAGACAACAAATGCATTAAATCTCAAAAACACCTCAAGATAGCTGCCATTAGCTAATTTCCTTCAGGAAATATTTTGCTTGTATGTTGAAACTTTTTCTTATTCTTATGTGCTTAATGTGAAGAGGCGATGAGTTCCAGTCAGATGAGGCTCTGTACAGAACCATGTCTCTCAGGTAGTTTGTGTTTGGTTTGAGAAGAGCTGTCATACTTTACATTTCTTGTTAGATAATTGTGTTTGTGATTTGTATATTCTATCTAATTTAAAAAAAAAAAAAAATCTGGTTTTCTGGAGAAAATGGCTTTCACCACCATTCCAGTAGCATGCTTTGGTAAATGATTGTCAGTAATGTTACGTGTATGAGAATTGAATATATTAAGCTCAAACACGAAAAATGGCTGGTATGGTCCTTTAAGAGATGGAAACTACCCTTGTGGTCACTGCGCTCACTGTAACAACATCCTCAAAACCTTTGACTTCAAACATCCAAGATCTGGTACATCTGATCCAGTGAGTCATTTCATGCATCACAAATGCCAGTTATCTTTTGCCATGTGCTTGTGATGAGGTATATGTGGGCATATACATATACTGTAATTTCATTATATGTTACGTATAATGACAATAAAGCTATTCTATATATGTGTGCATATGTGGGTATATGTGGGCAAAACAACACGGAGTCTAAAACAGAGATCAGTGAACATAAAAGCTCTATCATGTGACTCAAATTATCTGTCACAGATCATTTTAATATTTCCACATTGAACATGTGAAATTATCAAGAGGAGAAGGAGACATACAGTAAATTCTCTATTAAAAGCTGGTATTCAAATAATAGCCAGTATCTAAGGCTACACCATGTGACCTGATTCTGATCTTTTCCTCACATGACATGTATCAGACACACATTCTTAAGATGTAAATGTTAAAAAGCCACATGGAATCAGATATTCTCAGATCTGTTTTGGGCCTCTTACATAAGTAGAAATAAATCAGATACGTATCAGATATCCACCAATGCTGCTGCTGTCTAAATCCACAGATCAGAATTTCCTTCCCATTCTGACTCCTACGTAACGTTCTGCTTTATCTGCATATGATGATGTCAGCATCAATATGATGACGCTCTCTGTAAACAGAAATGGAGGACATGCTACATATATCAGACATGCTGATGTGTGTTTATGTCAAACAGACGTGTTAGTGTGTGATAACAGGCTCCTGTTACAGCAGCAAACCTCCAACTCCACCCGCTTCTCCTCCGTGATTAACTGATGAACATACGTGTCCCAATGGAGAGATAAACGCTCACACAACATATCAGATGTTTCTCTCTGCATGTGAAAGTTTTAACTTGCTGATCAGATTTTAANCGCTTCTCCTCCGTGATTAACTGATGAACATACGTGTCCCAATGGAGAGATAAACGCTCACACAACATATCAGATGTTTCTCTCTGCATGTGAAAGTTTTAACTTGCTGATCAGATTTTAAATACTTCTCTCATCTTAGAACATTGAAGCATTTTCTTTACATGCGTCTCAGAAATGTGCGCAGTCAGCAGGATGAAATAAAAGCGGTCTCGTATAAAGGTTTGGTGTTTGTCTTTTACTGGTCCAGCAAACTCTGAGTTAATCTGCTGCCGCCACCAGATGACAGCAGCCATGTTTGATACCAAACCGCTTAAAAACCTCTCCAGCCGTCGTCCCTCCAGCCAGAAGACACGACCGGCTCAACGTGAAACAAAGCCGCAAACGTGGAGCCACTGTCACCACCAACCAGGAAAAGTGGCTGAAAATGAAGCTTTCTAAAAGCTGCTGGAGGCGTGTTCACACTGACATCTTCTCTTTGGTGTGGTGTGTTTTTATGCGTTATGGGTTTGTCCATCAGCAAAATCTATCTATAAAGCCAGAAATCTCTGTCTGTAGCACCAACATCTCTAGAACCCGGCACTGTGTGAAGTTGAAATTCAGCAGGTTCATTGCTCACCAAGGACGTGCAGCGTCACGTGTGAAGCTGTTTGGATGAGCGATTCTCAAATTGTGCTATGCTGGTAAAAAGTAGTCCATGTGGCAGGATACACTCCACTCCACAGGCACTTATGGCAAGCTGCAGCATACACCATAAAGTCCAGCCCGGTCTGAACAGGCATGTTAGAAATAAAGACCCATCTTTGATAAAAGCCTGTCTCCTGTACTGGCCAGGTTCTCTCTGTAGTGGAGGTAAATAAAAGCCCCGCCCACTAATAGAACATTTACAGTAGATAAAAGGTTTTGCCAAAGAGAACTTTACAGGATCCATACATTAGATTCTTCCCATCCTCTGGGTTTAAATGTGGATTTTGATATGAGCATCATGTTATAAATGTAGCTATAGGTGATTATATTCAGTATTGTACTGTCTGATGTACAATACTTTCCCCTTTTTACACATCTCTTAGAATAGTTGTATCTGACTGTATTGTTTTACTTTCTTTGCACTGTGTCTTTAGTTGTAGCCTGTGATACTGTAGTTACTATGTGCTTGTACAGTGGCCAGGTGTGGGACTTCATATCCCAGGTACACCTGCACGATCTAACACAAGTGTGTTCACTCTGCTCCATTATGAGACAGCAGCACTTATTGAATGTCTGCCCTGAACAAGCTCTACGACTAAAGCTTCACGGTAATGAAGCATTTTACTTGCATTGGATCCATGTGTGCAGAGCCTTTTCTTCTCTAAGCGGTGTTTTTGCACCTTGACTTTGTGTCATGTGTGTCTTTCTTCATTTAAAGTGAAAAATAGGTACTGTAAAAGCAACTTTCCTCTGGGATTAATAAAATTCTATCCATCTATCCATCTACCTACCTACTAAGCAGCCTATCTATCTGTCTCTGTCTGTCTATCTATCTTTACTTTCTTTACTTTCTATTGAATCATCTCTTCATTATGCCAGCCCCAAAAACACTCTCTCTCTCTCTCTGTGTGTGTGTGTGTGTGTGTGTGTGTGTGTGTGTGTGNTCTCTCTCTCTCTCTCTCTGTGTGTGTGTGTGTGTGTGTGTGTGTGTGTGAGATAACGTGACAGAAAGGGCTGTTCTGCTGCCTTTAACAGCTCATTTCAGTCCTCAGGGTTCAGGTATGGGGAGTTTAATGTAGGTCAGATGAGCTCATAATGTTTGCAGCTCATCAGCCAGCGTGAGAACACACCGAGCCTCCAATCCACAGACAGGTGGTTCTCAGTCATTTGGTTTTTCACTTTTCACAATATTTTACACACACAAAGTTTCATCATCTGTAAACCAGCGTATCAGATCAGAAATGTAATATAAAATTGACAATTCAAACTAATGAATGAAGGTAATAAATCAAACTCAATGCAAACTCAAGGCAAATTTATTTCTATAGCACCATTCAAACACAGAGGAAAAAATGCATTCAAACAACATTTAAAAGACAGTAAGAACAAAATAAAGCGACATTTAAAAACCAAGAATAAAATAGGGTAAGGTAACAAATGAAATAAGGTAAAATTAAATAAAATAATCTATAGTGCGGTTGCAGAGTGAGATGAAGTGGTACCAGACTGAGTTGCAGTGCAAAGCTTAATTAAAAGCAGTGCTGCAAAGAAAAGTTTGAAGCCTGGTTTTAAAAGAGTTTGAGAGCTGAGATCTTCTGAAGTTTGTTCCAGATAAAGTAGACGCTGCCTCGCCGCGCTTTGCTTTGATCTGGGAACAGAAAGCAGAGAGGTTCAGGGTTCATACCACAGAGTCACGCAGAGCTTTATAAAGCAGTAAGAGCATTTTAAATCAATGCTGTGACACAGGCAGCAGGTCAGGGATCTGAGGATGGAGGGATGCTGATGCTTTGAGTTTGCGTCAGAACTCCAGCAGCAGCTTTTTAACAGGCCTGTAAAGACGCCATGACAGTCGTCCAGCCTGCTGAAGAGAAATGCTGCACGAGTTTTTCTCAGTCTTGCTGAGACATAAATCCCTTAATCTGGCTATATTTTAAAAGACCATGCCACCCGTTTTGCATGTTTGAGCCTAATACACACAGGTCTTCTTTTGGGACTATATTCCCTGGTGGAGGTATACATTCACTCCATGTTTTTTATTACACTTAAGCGCTAAAATTACATAACTTCTAAAAAAAACCCTGAATACACGTCTTGTTGGTGATGATGGATTACCTATCCCAAGAACGTTTCAAGTATCAACAAGTTGATTTTAATAGCAGAATGAACTGAAACCAATGGAGGTCTGGAAGGTAGGAAAAACATTTTTAATTCACCGTTCCAGTAGTATGCTTTGGAAAATGACTGTCAGTAACGTAACATATATGAAAATTGAATATATTAGGCTCAAACATGCAAAATGGGTGTTATGGTCCTTTAAGGTGGACTGATTTTATAATTGTCTTGATGTGGCTGTTAAAGTTTAGCTCTGCATCCATAACTACCCAACATCACAAAACCAGCAGATTTACTCAAACAATAATAATAATTCCTCCCAGCTGGTCATTTTTAATTTTTGTTCTGGTGAAGTGCTAAGTGTTAGCGTGTGTGTGGGCTGAGAGTGTTTGTGCTTGCTGTGGTCGTATCAGTGTGGTCATGAGTGAAATCACATCAGGAAGCATTGCTGCTGCTGCTGCTGCTGCTATAAAAGAGACGCTCAGACAATCTGTCTGACTTGCCCAACACCATGTCTGACTTCGACTTGTCTCAGGCTCTGGACAGGTAAGACCAAGAGAAACTTTCCTGTCTTCTGTTAGAATCTAAACTAGCAAATAATCTGTTCTAAGTGCTGCTTTCACTGACAATCAGAAGTATCATGAGCTGTTATTAAAACACAGCACGTGATAAATGCAGGTAGAAAAGTTGGGATTTTGGATGATATTTTCAGATGAATCTGTGCTTCTGTGTTGGAGTGATGAATGTGTTATTGTCACTAAAAGCTTCATGATGCACTTTAGGAAGTTGAAGGTTGGAGTTCCTGAAGCTGATTTGGTCACATTGTAAAAGCGAAATGTTCCAGTCTGTCTAACACTGTTTCACTTCTCACTTATTTAGTTCGGATGCTGCGTTTTGTAGCTCAGCCCGTCTTTATGAAGAAACCTATTTATGAATTTCTGCTTTTGCTCAACAGAATAACAGCAGTGAAGTTTTTTTTTTTGTTTTTTTTTTAAAGCCAGTATTTACTGACTTTCTGTCAGATTCCTTTATGAATGTTTTAATATAGACATGTCTGAATGACTTGTTCAACTGGAGTATGACGTCATTTCTGCAATTGTAATTTAGAGTTTGAATTTAACTTAACAATGAATTAAACTAATGTATAAGGGAAGAAATATAGATAAAATAAATCAATTCTAGAGATAAATCTTTAAACAATAAAGCATTTTTTCTGGATTTATTTTTATTAATTTATTTTTTTAGAAAACTTTTAGTTTTGAAGCATTTCCTCGATTTTACTGAATAGACGTTCTTTGATTTTGTGTAATTTTCTAGAAATTACACAAAATAAAAGATTTTTAAAAAGAATCGAGCACTTACTCTCAGATTATTTGTTCTCTAGAATAAAGAATTTTCTAGAAACAAGTAGAAATTGGATTAAAAATTTTCACAAGACACATTTAATCATCTTGTCCAGTATATTACAGCTTTTTAGTTGATAAATAAAAGCCAAATTAGAATTGACTTCAGATTCAGGGGATTGATTACTTAAATTTACATGGATTTTTATTTGTAGTTTAAGCATTTAAAAAAATGTAGTAATAAATGTAGTTTATAAAGATTGCAACTGATAATTAAAGGATCATACCACTCATTTTGCATGTTTGAGCCTAATGTATTCAATTTTCAATTTTCGGGGAAACCAAAAGAAGACCTGCGTTTATGGAAAAACTTAAAGGACCGTGACTTCATAAGGTTGCGTAACTAGTAGCAGGAGAAACATGGATTTTTAAGGTGGGTGTATCACTTGAATATTTGATTTTGAAAGATTAAGACACTTTGCAAAACATCAGGAAAGCTGAAACACGGTTTTATCCTTTGGGAAATGATTGTCAGTAACGTAACACATATGAAAATTTAATATATTAGCCTCAAACATGCAAAGTGGATGGTATGGTCCATTAAGAAAATGTGCAATGAGGCAACTCAAAGCCGTATCGTGCCGTTTTTGAAGATATTTCTGTCATAATGCTGTTTATCAATGGCATGCATGGAAACATGGAGACCTGCAGCTTTTTCAATCCATCTGATTTGTGTTTCAGCCCGCTTGAATTAGATGAGACCAGCTCTGACCCCACCTGCTGTGAGATGAAGGTAAGACATTTATGATGTAACAGAAGGTCGTCTGTCGTCATTCAGAGGAAAGTGATGAGTAATTTCTCGTCCTGCAGGCGGTGCGGGATAGGACCTTCACACTGGATGGAGGAGTTGAGCTGGTGGTTTCCTTCAAGTCAAAGAGTCTGCAGAGTGTTGCTAACCTGGTGGTGGCAGCAAACAGGATGAAGAGGCCTCTAACCCACCATCACAGCAAGCTCAGCGACGAGCAGGTGTGCAGTGTGATCATGGAGAGCCTGGTCGATGGTAAGAACATTATGACCTATTTACTTATTTAACCTTATTTTACCAGGAAGTCCACAAAAAAAAAAAAAAAAAAAATGTAAAATCTCTTTTGAACCTGACCAAGACCTCAAAAAGCTGCACAAATAACATAACAAGACAATAAAACAAGATAACAAGATTTTTAAAAATTACACATACAGTAAAAGCAATTTAAATGCACAAAAACACATAAATAAACTAAACTGAGGAAATTCCATAACAGTAAATTTAGAAAAGCAGGAGAAGACCTGATGATCCAAACAATATCACCATCAATAACAGATTAATATCAATTAAAACAAACCTGAATTCAGAAAGTTGTAAAAGAAAATTTAAAGGACCATACTACCCATTTTCCATGTTTGAGCCTAATATATTCATTTTTCATACTTGTAACATTACTGACCATCATGTCCCAAAGCATACTACTGGAACAGTGAATTAAAAATGTTTTTCCTACCTTCCAGACCTCCATTGGTTTCAGTTTGGTTTCAGTTCATTCTGCTATTAAAATCAACTTGTTGATTCTTGGGATAGGTAATCCATCATCACCAACAAGACGTGTATTCAGGTGTTTTTGGGGTTTTTTAGAAGTTATGTAATTTTAGCGTTTAAGCTCAAAAAAAAGCGTGAAGTGAATGTATGCCTCCACCGGGGAATATAGTCCCAAAAGAAGACCTGTGTTTATNAAAAAGCGTGAAGTGAATGTATGCCTCCACCGGGGAATATAGTCCCAAAAGAAGACCTGTGTTTATGAAAAATCTAAAGGACCATGACTTCATAAGGCTGTGTAACTATTAGCAGGAGAAACATGGATTTTTAAGGTGGGTGTATCACTTGAATATTTGATTTTGAAAGATTAAGAGATTTTGCAAAATATCAGGAAAGCTGAAATAGTTTTATTCTTTGAGAAATGATTGTCAGTAACGTAACGTACGAAAATTGAATATATTTGGTTCAAACATGCAAAATGAGTGGTATGGTCCTTTAACCCTTTTTAAAGACAATGATAACTAGTCAGAGCAGACACCATCACAGATCTCTTACCCGTCTCAGAACAGGTTTTGGAAGTAAGAAAGTAGAAATCTGACCTCAGGCAACAAAGACCTTGAATTTTCTCCTTTATATAACAGCATAAATAATCTGCCAGTTTACCAGGTAGTGCTTTAGAAATAAAAAAAATATGTCAGTTTACCTTTTTATATAAAACAGAATGATTCAAAAAAGATTTAGAATTAGTAATAAGTGATAGGTGGAGTCAAGAAGGTGGAGACGATGTGATGTTCATGTAGAGAAGATCCATAATGCAGAGAGGATAAAAATGCTGCAGCTACTAAAAAACCCACGGCTTCAGCTTCTTTACACGCTCCTCAGTATCTTCCTCTTCCTGTCTGTGTCACAGAAAACATTGTCCCATGCTCTCAGGACGTCACCATGGCAGCGAAAAAGAAGGTATTTCAGCGCGTGAACGGTGAGAGGCAGTGCACGCTGCGTGACCACGCCCAGAAAGACGTCGTCCAACCAGCAGGAGACATCAAGCTGCAGGCTGTCACTCTGAAAGGAGGAAACACAAGCAAAAAAGGTGGGAGAGCCCACAGAGTCCACTTCAGAAAAAAAAAACAAAACTCTCCATTAGAAGTAAAATGATCCACATTTTTACTTAAGTAAAAGTAAACATAATGCTTATTTTAAGAAAGACAGAGTGAATGAAGGAAGAAAAGGAAAAAGGAGATAAAAAGAGTAATATTATCAGTAATCAGTAATATTGTATGATTGTATCTCATGTTGGATGTAAAATTTGAATCTGCAAAGTTGTTATTAAATAATTAGATAAAAGTGCATTTACCTCTGAAAAGTAGAAGTTACCTCAAAATACTACTATTTCTGAATTTGTTGAGTAACTGTACTGAACGTTAGACCATGTGACCTCTCTCTCTCTCTCTCAGTCTGGTTCAGGATGTGCCGGTACGTCAGCTCGTGTGTTGGTGCTGATGCAGGTCAGACTGTCACCCTGTCCATCCAGAACAGCAACTGGCACATTTCCTGCACTATGAAAAACGACAAAGCTGTCTTACTGCTGGAGGTACACACACACACACACACACACACACAGATCATGATGAGATGTAGAGGAAGTTACACTTTCTAAGATGACACGTTTTTACACTTTTTAACTTCTTTTGCAGACTTTTCTTACTTTATGTGTTTTTTTTTTTTAATTTTATTTTTGGACTTTTCTTCTTTCGGTCCCAAATTTGTGAGTTTTTAAACTAGCAAATTAAAAAAAAAATAATAAGGGGGAATCACCGCCTCACGTTGTGACTGTCTGCAGTAATGACCTTATTAAATTATACTTTTCCACTGGATTTAACAATAAAGAAAATTGTGGCTTAGCACAAAATCATCTAATTATCATATGCATAAGCATCATCAAATTATCATAAACATAAGAACTTCTGAAATATATGGCATATGGACAGCATACAGACTTTTTTTTTTTTTTTTNTGTTTTTTTTTTTTTTTCATATGGCCCTATACACCGTCTTACACTAATGCAGTGTGAATGAGATCGTTAAAAAGTGACACGCGGCAGGAGTTATGACTGCATGAAGTGACTTCAGTATAAACATTAATAACCTGTTATCAGGGCTCATAGATGTTTGCAGTTGATCTGTAAAGTCTTTCTCTGAAACACTGATTGTGACAAAGTGTGCAACATGAAAGCCTGTAACAGCGACTATCTTTGTGAACTTTATAAAGTTTTGGTGGCACCGTTTGGTCATAATCTGTAATTGTATTCACATTTTATCTATTTATATATATATTTTGGGTGTGTTCTTGTTATTTTGTCCACCCAAATCAGCGACGTGCCTGAGGAAACCGTAGACAGAATAATAAAACGCTGAATATCTGAAAATGATTCTGTCTTTTGACAGCAATGTTGTGAGGAGGATTTAGAGACAGTCAGCGCTGATGCAAACATGGACCGCTTCCTCTTCTACAAGACGACCCGGGGGATGTCTCTGACCAGATTTGAGTCTGTGAAGTGTCACGGATGGTTCATCAGCACTTCCTCTGAGGATGAAAACCAGCCTGTGGAAATGTGTCAGGTCAGCGCCCTCAGACGCCACACCGAGTTCAGAGTCAACTAAACCTGCTCAGGGTGGATCCAAAGTCAGTCTGAATGCTGCAGAGCTTTCTTTTTTACTCCACCTCACCACCAGATGGCACAATCATCTACAATGTTCCCTAAGCTTGCTGATGCTGTTTGAGTGAAACCAGCTTTACGTTATTTACAGTCAAAGTACAATGTGAAAATTAATTCTGAGTTTTTCCTTCAGTGAAGAAAGTAGTAACAGGATATTCCTCTAAATGTTAATGTATTCAACCAAGTCTTTCATATTAAACCAAACTGATTGAGTATTTGTATTATTTTGGTCATTTCTGTGATATCAAGTGCTTTCTTTTTGATGTTTATTTCATTTTCACGCTTGTCCTGTTGTGCCGTAACATGTCAGTGAGAAAACATACTGTATATGTAAAACGATACAAGTTTTACAAGAATAATTTACAAGAATAATTACAAGAATAACAAGAATAATTTACTGAAAGTTTCTATGTTTAATCATAAGTTGTGAAAGTTGTCTCCACATTTGAAACACATTTTGAATTTTTCATGTAATTCAGGGGTGAGTTATTTTTTATATGTCCATTAAACATGAGTGTTTTTTATTCTTGGGTGTTTCCACACAAAATCTCATTGTATGACCTACAATGACAGTAAAGATATCTGTGAAACTCCATAAAACCTTTATTATCTTACAAAATTTCATGCTGAAAAGCTTTATTCAGACCCAAAATAAAGACTCCATGGATTTCATGAAGGTTGGGAGTAACACATCCTAGTTTCTTCCTCCTTTTGCACCTTCAACTTTATGGATTCAGATTATATTTAAATGATGATTCCACCCATTTTTCATGTTTGAGCCTAATATATTCAATTTTCATACATGTTACGTTACTGACAATCATTTCCCAAAGGATAAAACCGTATTTCAGCTTTCCTGATATTTTGCTAAATCTCTTAATCTTTCAAAATCAAATATTCAAGTGATACACCCACCTTAAAAATCCATGTTTCTCCTGCTAATAGTTACACAGCCTTATGAAGTCACGGTCCTTTAAATTTTTCCATAAACGCAGGTCTTCTTTTGGGACTATATTCCCCGGTGGAGGCATACATTCACTCCACGCTTTTTATTGAGCTTAAACACTAAAATTACATAACTTCTAAAAAAAACCTGAATACACATCTTGTTGGTGATGATGGATTACCTATCCCAAGAACGTTTACAGTATCAACAAGTTGATTTTAATAGCAGAATGAACTGAAACCAATGGAGGTCTGGAAGGTAGGAAAAACATTTTTAATTCACCGGTCCAGTAGTATGCTTTGGGAAATGATTTTCAGTAACGTTACATGTATGAAAATTGAATATATTAGGCTCAAACATGCAAAAATGGTCAATATGGTCCTTTAAACCAATTAAAATATCCGTCTTGGCTTACAAAGTGACACTGCAGAGGTCAAAGTAAAAAATGCCCCAAAATCTCCCAAATGATTCCTGGAATCACCCAGATCGAGATCAGCATCAAAATTCAACAAAGTGGCCATATTCCACCCTTCAAAGCTTCAGCATCAGAACCATTTCAGTAATCATGTTAAAAACAAACAAGAAGGCACTCCAAGACAATCCCTCCACCAAGACCACAAAATCCCCAATAAAGAAACTCATCCTCCACCCTCACTGCAAAAGCCTCAGCATTTACCACCCCAAAATGATCTGTAGAATAGAATAGAATAGCTTTATTGTCATTATACGTAACATATAATGAAATTACAGACTGTATTGCAGAAATTACAGACTGTATGAAATTACATTACTGTATACTGTATATATATATATATGTATATATATATATATATATATATATATATATGTGTGTATATATATATGTCAAACAATTGATCAAGTTTACATGTCAGCAAATCAAAATTTCATTGTCAAAATCCTGCTAACAGACAGACCAAAAAAATAAATAAATAAAAATTCAATAAATCCTCCTTCTGGAACAAAATACAGTATGATCGGAATCACCACTAAAATTAAAGATCTTCTTTTAAAAAAAATAAATTAAAAATAAAAGAAGATAAGCAATTTCATTGAAATTGCCACGAGCATTGTCCCCCAAATTTCATCCAAATCCGTACTTTTCAAGTGTTCTACTAACAGACAGAAAACCATTTTGTGTGTGTTGGGAGAGGTCGAGGATGAGATGCACTTTCTTTTGTACTGTACTTACTATGATGATTTGAGAGGGTTAATGTTTGATGAAATGTTTGTTAAAGAGCCGGAGAGTTTTTGGTGGACGGATTATCAGAAATTGGAATGGCTGTTTAGTTTTGGGGTTTTTAAGTTAATACATTTTGTTTCAAAAGCCTGGAAGAGAAGGCAGGATGGGTTATACGTTCAATGACTATAGTATGTGGAAAATTTTTGTTTGTTCTTCTGTAATTTTTCTTTGAGTTGTGGTATCATTGTATATGTATGTATACGTTTATATGGAAGTATCCGGCATGTGTGTAACGGTGTCTTGTAAGCCCATGTAGGGCATATGAGTGTGTATGACACCTTAATAAAAATATATTAATTCATTCTGAAGAGTCAGATCTTTAAAAACCAACAAGGCTCACTTCAAAGTCGGCGGTTATGTTCTATATTAATAAAACTAAATGCCTCTTGTCTTTTATTGACATCCACTGATTTGTGATTGCTACATGTCGTAGCGATGTCTGCGTTCTAACAGAGAAAAAACGAAATCTCAACTCTGATTTGATTTAAATTAATGCATCAATGCCAGCAGAATAGCTACCATTTCACCTGTGTATACTGATAAACTGTTTGAAATTCTTTTGCTAACCTGAATGTTAAATTCTGGAACCATAAAAGCCACTCCTACTTCATTACTAATACTTCTGGATGCATCTGTGTAGATCTTGACATACATTACATACTCGCTATTTATATATGCCTCTGCAGTCTGAGCATTTAAAATGAAGTGTTTATCCTTATTTTTTGCCTCTAACAAAAACAAATCAGCTGCGGCTGGAGGAAACAGCCAGTGAGGAACCGTGGAATAAAACACTGTCATGTTAACAGGTTTGTTATCAATTTCTAACTCTTTTACTTTCTTTGTAATTACCCACCCAAAACTCTTAGTTTGCCTTTTCTCCTTTTCCCAGCATGGTTTTAAAACTTCCTGTGTAGGATGAAGATGAGTGTGTCCCTGTAAACTAACCCAGTAATTCAATGAAAGCTGACTTCTTCGTAAGTTTAAAGGACTTTCTCCCATTTCGATCTGTAAAGCTGCAACTGGAGTTGATCGAACACCACCTGTACATAATCTCAAAGCTTCAGACTGAATATCTAACTTTTTTAAATGATTACGTGCTGCTGATTGAAAAACTATACATCCATAATCTAGAACTGATTTTATTAATCCAGCATAAATATTTTTTAAAGCAATTCTGTCCGCTCTCTATTCACTTCCTACCAGACACCTCATCACATTAATAACTTTTTTTTACATTTATCAATAATTTTCCGAATATGTAACTGCTGTCTGCTACTCACTCTGTGCTAAAAGGAAACAGGGTCTTAGCTAGGTCCTTAAGCCTGTAGGTGGCCAAGTCATATGCCCGATTAAAATTCAAACGCCTGATCAAAAATAAAGCAAACTGTGTAAAAATAAGCAGTCAGTGGAAAAGATGTTGGCCTTCTGAGCAATCAGCAAATCTGTTACAGCAATAAGTCAGCATATGTTTAGCAAAAACGCGGTTTTGTGTTCTGGGTGGGAAGCTAGCAGGCACAAACAAAACCAGATTTATAGTCAATCCCAGGGCTGCCAACTCTCACGCACTGAGCGTGAGACTCACGCAAACGGCTGACTTCACACGCTCTCACGCCTGACATCTGATCTCTCACGCTCGGAAAACATCCGTTTAACTTCGTACGTCTTCGGCTTCTCTCTCTGCTCCGCCCACTTTTTATGGATTTGAGCGCCTCGCGCCAGCACGACTCGTTGCCATAGTGATTAAGTTTCACTGAAAACAGTTACGGCACCAATGGAGAGACTGCGGCAGTAGAACGGATTGGAAGGTATAGTGTTTTTAAGTGATTATTATAAATAGTTCAACTAGTCGGACTTTAGCGTTTTAAAGTTACTTTAGACAAACTGGGCATCTATCTTTGTCCCTGATGTGTTGGAGGAAATTGTCTGGTGATGCTGGCATTTCACCACTTAAGTTTTTACATTCCAGCAACAGCGATTAAACAATATGACTAAATAAACAGACAGTAATCACTTTATTTAGAGTTCATCTGTTATGGACAGCTAGTTATGCAGTGAATAAATACATGTGGCCTGTGAGTCTTGTGTACTCGGCCTGTATTGGGCTCATAACATGCATGATTACTGGTGTATATGTATGTAGAGACGTGAAATGTACTCAAATAAATAATCGATCACAGCGAATATAATGTCTATTTTTTGTCAAAGTAACTTTATTTCACTGATCCAACACAGAGTTGCAAAGAAGAGTGTACACCTCCGCCAGGGAATATAGCCCTATGAAAACACAGCTTTTACCGAAAAATTAAAATAGCCATGCCTTTTACAATCCAGCATTAAGTGAAAGTGAAACATTGAATTTTAAGGTATGTGTATCACCTGGACATTTGATGTTGAAAGATTAGGGGATTTGAAAAAATGCATTTTTATGATTTGGAAAAAAGTTGTCAGTAATATAA
>VXCM01002118.1:256184-272188 GCA_014773175.1 Lucifuga dentata | reverse complement strand
TTCTTCTTCTTCTTGCATGGTAGTAGCCACCAGGTTGCCAGCTGGAGCTTAAAAGGAAGAGATTTTGCAGCCAAAGCTGTGACTGTAGAGATCACTGAAGAGGAGAATTGTCTTTTTCTCTTTAGCCTTCATGTCTGTTTGGCTCCGTTCCAAACAGATTTGGTGGTTTTTTTTTTGTACTGTTTTTTTTTTTTTTTTTTTTTTTACAAGTACTGATGGTACTTGTGTGCTGCATGATATGGAGGAAATACACTGTGCAGATGTGTGATAAACATGCTGAATACTGCGGTGGTGACATGCGATGTGCTAAAACAAAGACTTAGTGTAAAATTCATTTTGTCTGGTTACGCGTGCTCAATGTATAGACCCTGAAAAATTACAAAAAGGTTTTTTTTGTTTAAACCTAATAAACACTATCCGCATACATGTTATGTTACTGACAATTAGTTTCCAAAATATAACACCAAATTTTAGTTTTCCTGTTTTTTTTTCAAATCCTCTAATCTTTCTAAATCAAACATTCAGGTGAGACACACAAAGAAATTGAATGTTTCACCTGCTAGCATGTACGTATGAATGTAGAAGGGACGGTGGTTTTTAATTTCACTGTAAAAGCCTTCTGCTGGGACTATATTCCCTGGTGGAGATATACATTTTCTTTTGTGTAGCGTTTAAATAAAGTTACTTCATCAAAATATGTAATTGGCATTGTGTTTGCTGTGATGGATTACGTATCTCAAGCACATTTCTCGTCTCTACAACATGATTTTTATAGCTTACTGGAATGAACTGAAACTAACAGCAATCTGGAAGGTAGGAAAAACAATTCTAATATTTACCACTCCAGTAGCAGGTTTTGGGAAACGGTTGTCGGTAACATAAAGTGTATGCGCATTGTATATTTTTGGGTTCAAACCTGCAAAACCTATGGTCCTTTAAGGCTGTGAAGTTGTGTGGCAATAAAAAGAGAACTATGTCAGTGCATTATGTGTTTAACTGAAGCTCAAAATAAGTCACCGCCGAGTGAGATGGAGGTGACAGAAAGTTGCTGTCAGGCAGAAGATGAAGTGGGAGGATGTTGGCCATGTTTGTGATCAAAATCTGTTCCTCTGCCGTCTCTTTCCAGTTCCCAGAAACTCAGCATTTTTATAAATTTGCAGCATTTTGTGATGTGCTGACTGTGGAAATTCATGCGGTAACCTTCACTGTGCAGCTCTGTTTGCTACTCTGATGGAGTGATGTGTCATCAGCTTACACACACACACAGGAACAGATGCACAGCAGGTTTGCTCTATATCACCACATCAAAACAAGCCCAGATCAGCGAAACACTCTGATAACTCCTTCAGCCTGCATCTCTGCCTGGCTTTAAAGCAACAGGGCACAATGACTGGCCTGTAATTGCACCAATATGTGAATATGTGCACCCTTTTTCATGATGCAAAATGACCCTGCTAATTTAAATAGCAAACAGTTAAAGGACCATACCAGTCATTTTGCATGTTGAAGCCTAATATGTTCAATTTTCATACGTTTTCCAAATCATTTTCCAAAGGATAAAACCGTATTTCAGCTTTCCTGATACTTTGCAAAATCTCTGAATCTTTCAAAATCAAATATTTAAGCGATACACCCACCTTAAAAATCATTGTTTCGTCTGCTAATAGTTACACAGCCTTACGAAGTCACGGTCGTTTACATTTTTCAATAAATGCAGGTCTTTTTTTGGGACTATATTTCCTAGTGGAGGAATACATTCACTCTGCATTTTTTATTGCACTTAAAAAAAAAAACCTGTTGTTCGTGATGATGGATTACCTATCCCAAGAACTTTCAAGTATCAACAAGTTGATTTTAATAGCGTACCAGAATGAACTGAAACCAGTGGCAATCACGAAGGCAAAAAAAACATTTTTAATTCACCGTTCCAGTAGTATGCTTTGGAAAATGATTGTCAGTAACGTTACCTACATGAAATTGAATATATTGAGTATATTAGGCTCAAACATGCAAAAGGAACGGTATGGTCCTTTAACGTCACTTATTTGGGAATTAAAGATTTCCAAAACATAATGGGACATACAGTCCTCTCTGTCAGGGAAAAAAAAATGATCATAATATCCCTGTAATACCGCCATGAGGACATGTAACTTGCATTATTTCAACATTAATATTCCATCTCTGTAGGAACTTTTAAACGAGTTTTATTGATGCGTCACATTTACTGACATTTAATGAGACGCAGGACATTTAAAATGAGTTTATACTGACTTTAAAGAGCTTAATTTGATATTTTAACTCATCAAAAGTTATAAGGATAATATTCCTTAAATTATTCCTATTATTAATTAATTTGCTGTCGTATTTCCCACAGCAACCTCCAAAGGTCTAATCTGGGTCATTTCTTTCAATGCAACAACCGTTCCGACACTTTTTCTGGGTCTTACCTTTCCAAACTTTTGATGCTGCACGTACAGTTGTCCCTCCCTGATGTGGGTGTCCATTCCTCCCGTGAAGTCCAGGAGCCCCTCTCCTCCAGAAAGGCGATATTTGACTTGAACTTGACTGAAGAAATCACTTTTGTGGGTTTATTTTTTTCCCCCTTAACAACTTCCCCCTTTTCTCATTTCCGCCGCCAAACCGTTAAAACGCATTTGATGAATAAGAAGAGTTAAAGGGAGAATGGTGGACATACGCAAGTCCAAAATGTCTCTGGTGGTCCTGACAAAGCGAAGTAATGTCCAATTGTTGTTTGTCTCTCGCCTGGATGTCGCCTCTCCCTTCTGTAGCGGAGTTCCAATGTCGGAAAGCCAAACCGAATAACTAACATCAGGCTTCCGGATATCACTTTCAGAATAAAAGTTTAATTGACGCGTAGCCTGGTTAAAGGGTCCTAAAATTATGAAGGCAGTCGTTCTTCTCAGTCCTGGTCCTCCAGTACACACTGTCCACACACATATTTTTCATCTCTCCCTGCTCTTTCCACACCTAGGTGTGTTTAGCCAATCAAGATCTGGGAGGTGTCAACTACCATGACAACACTTCTGATTTAGCTGATCAGGTGTGGGTAGATCAGGGAGAGGTGGAAAACATGCTGTGGTACCCAAAACCAAGATTGGGAACCACTATGTCATGGGGGGCCAAGAAGCTGCAGGTTTTCAGTCCAATAATTATGAGTTGTCGCAAATAAATACTGTAATATGTTATAACTGCTGAAAATGTTAAGATATTTATTTTGAAGGCCAATTGAACAAAGATCCGGTTTTGTAGTGATGAGCTCTGTTTTGACTTATCTTCCTCCTGCAGCGCATGGTGAGCGCACCGAGTCGTTCCTCTTCTTCCTCTCCTCTTCTTCTTCTCCTCCTCCCACCTCCTCACTCTTGTGTAACTTTTTGTAGATTTCACAAAAATGAACTGCATGTGATCTTATTTTTTTAATCACCCATAAATTTTAGGGTTCATATCAAAACATGGGAGAATATGGATTGTTATTCTATTGATACGCAATGAGATCACATACTAAAAGTTTTCTGTAGAATTAAACTCATTATTTAGCAATAAATATGCCATATTAGTTACTTTAGAAATATGATGGTAATATTAAATATCATGAGCGACAAACAATTCTCCCTACTGAATGCTACACATACACTCTAAGTACTTCTACCAATATGAGGAATAATATTTTTTTCTGATACACTTTTAAAGTGACATTAAAACGTTTAGGAGCTGGCAAAAGTTTTCAATAAGGTAGAGTCACGCCCACTACTGGCTCAAAGCTTTAATCTCAGGTTTTTAGCCCTTAAATGATTAATGATTTTACTTACTCGGAAGTCGAAATTCTGCTAATATAAATCTCTTTAGTCGTATAATATCATTGTAATAATCTTACAATATTCCAACAGAGACTAAGACACACACGCACTATTGAAGCCATTAAATTGCCTTATGTAAAAGAAGGAAAACCGCTGCCATCTAGTGGCGAAATGAGAAAATTGCATCAAGTCCAACTTCCTTCTACTCTCGCGGGATTTGCTCAGTAGGCACGAGGAGCAAAACAGGAAGAGACATGGCATCGGTATTCGGCGGTGTAGAGGGGTAAGAATGAGTTAAACTATTAAACAAAAACTTATCAAAATATATTTTTGTTAATTAACAGCTGAGGTTAATGCATGCTGTAAACTCCGCGTAGAGTAGCTTGTTCAGAAACATATTACTGTATATTATTATATTATATTATTGCTGTGAATAAGGAAGTTCTGTGGGACTGCTACTAGTCTTAAGATCTCGGATTTTACGTGGTTTAGTATTTTCAGTTTAAAATGTTCACCTCTCTAATGTCAGTGAATTAGATATTTTTCATAAAGAGAAATAGTCTCTCTTTTACCTTACTTGTGAGTTTACATGATCATGTCGTCGGTTTCTGCTTGCTGTTAATGCTGTTTTATGCAGTCATGTTCCTCATTATTTGTATTTCCTGTCTGTCTCCAGTGGAGGGACCCACTCCAAGGCTGTGTTGGTGGCAGGAAATGGGAAGATCCTGGCAGAGACAGTGGGACCATCCACCAACCACTGGGTGAGTGGATGGATGGATGGATGGATGGGCGGGGGGAATCAAGGGTTGNGCAGAGACAGTGGGACCATCCACCAACCACTGGGTGAGTGGATGGATGGATGGATGGATGGATGGATGGATGGATGGATGGATGGATGGATGGGCGGGGGGAATCAAGGGTTGTACTTTATGATGTCTCTGTGTGTGTCTGTGTTTGTGTGGTGTCTATGACAGCTGGTTGGGGTGGACAAATGTACTGAAACCATCAACGACATGATCCAGAGAGCCAAGATGGAGGCAGGACTGGATCCAAACACACCACTATTCTCATTGGTCTGTAAAAACCGTCATTTATGTGTTTATCCTGAATTCAAATGAGAAAACTTTGATAAAGAAATAAATGCCAGTTAAAATACTGATAACAGTTCTGATTTGTGTGTGTGTGTGTAGGGCATGTCTCTGAGTGGTGGGGAGCAGAAGGACGCCATAGACAGATTGATCGCTCACATGAAGGAACAGTTCCCCAATCTCAGCCAGCACTACTTCATCACGACTGATGCCATTGGCGCCATGGCAACTGCCAGCGATTGCGGTAACATACTTGTCTTTCTCTTGCAGTCACACCTCAGCATTCAACCTTTACCTCAAATCCATACACTCCAACAGAGTATGTAGACGTACATTTCATATTAGGTTTTGTTGTTAGATCATTTTATACCGTCTACATTTACAATTCTGTAAAAAATGAAAATATAACCTTGAAAATCGGAAGAGGGAGAGGCTACATACTTCACCCTTAGGTGTGGTTGTATAAAGGTGATATTCTCCAGATCGTGGCCCTCCAGGTTTTATAGCTTAATAAAATCCATACTGTCATCTTTACGATCACGTATCAGCTCGGCTCTGCCGTCTTTCTCCAGGAGGTGTAGTCCTGATATCAGGGACCGGCTCAAACTGCAAACTGGTCAATCCTGATGGCACTCAGATCAGCTGTGGAGGCTGGGGTCACATGATGGGTGATGAAGGGTCAGGTAACCATAGTGACACAGAAGAATTCTACTAATTATAATTTAGACTACTAACAAGACCAGCAAAGTTATGGGACATTGCTGCCTCTGTCTCTCAGCATTCTGGATCTCTCATTTGGCCGTGAAGACGGTGTTTGACGCCAAAGACAACCTGGTTGCTCCTCCTCATGATGTGACCTATGTCAGGAACGCCATGGAGGAATATTTCCAGGTCAGGTGGCAACGTCAGTCAATGAGTTATCAAAATGTAAATTTATATGAGAATCCCATCCTCAGAGGAGGAAACTGCTTACCAACCTTGTTAAAATGCGTTCCTCTCAGGTGTCAGATCTGTTAGGAATGCTGTCGCACCTCTACAGAAACTTCCAGAAATCCCACTTTGCCGGCTTCTGCAGGAAACTGGCTGAAGGTAGGCTGCACACTTTTTTTTTTTTTTTTTNTTTTTTTTTTTTTTTTTTGAGATGGGACAGAGAGAGAGAAATTTAAAGTTAAATAATAACAGAAATACTCGTTTATGTATTTAAGGTGCAGAGGCAGGAGATGCTCTCTGTCAGCACGTGTTCACGCAAGCTGGGAGAGTCTTGGCAAAGCACGTTGAAGCAGTTTTACCTGGAGCACACGAGGTAACACACACACAAAGAAACACAATTCTGCCATCTTTTCCTTTTTCCTTTTTTCTAACTGTCCTCTTTCTTCCTTTTTCTCTCCCTCCTGTCAGTCTCTGCTGAGCGGTGACCTGGGCTTGCCCATCCTGTGTGAGGGTTCAGTGTGGAAGAGCTGGCAGCTTATGAAAGCAGGTCAGTGGTCTTACTTTTATTTTCACGCAGGTAGACAAATTTCTATCTGAAATCATATTTTTAAAAAGAGTAAAACCCACAGTTTAACTCTCTTTGTCTCCCTGAGCAGGTTTCACTGAGGTTCTGGCCACAGTGGCATCATCTGAAAAGTTCAGCCGTTTCCATGGCTACAGCCTCCTGACTTTGCAGCAGTCGTCAGCCCTGGGTGGCGCCAGTCTTGGGGCTAAGAGTTTGGGTGCCACCTTGACCATGGATTATGCAGCCAACACTAACGTTTTTTATAAACACACCTTCAACAGCAGCCAATGAGATTTCAGCTGCAATCGATCTCAACCAATCAGCGTTCAGCACTGGAATCGATCCGGAAGCTGATGTTGCCATTAAGATTTAAGCATAATCACCAGAATTTGTCTTCTTCATACCAGTCAAACATTACAATACCTGAAAGAAGCAGGTAAATTCTAAGCTTTGAGAATTTATCTATAAAATACTTGTTAAACTAAAGCAGATACACTGATCTTGTACTGTACCGTCATTATAATCTGCACTTTTTGAGTTCTTGTTTACTTTAGTTCCCATTTTAGATGTAATCTGCTGGACCCTATTACATCTGCTTCTGAGTAATGTTCTTGAAATCTCAATATTCCTAAATACAAGTGTAGGTTTTAGAAATGTTATTCAGAAAAATCACTTCTTTTAGACTCAAATCTTAATCCATTCCTTTCCAGGCCTTCTGTACTTTTGATTTCTACATGTAGATGGCACCTGATCACCGTCATTCCGTTTGACATTGATACCGCACAATGCCTGCATTTCCAATCAGTAGTGAGCCAGTTTGTTCTTTGCAGGAGAACAATCCTGAAAAGAAAATGTACTTTTGTATTCAGTAATAATAAGATAATTAACCATACAAATGCCTTTTATGAACCAAGTTTGTACGAGTCAGATTTGTTTAAATCATGCATTAAATATTATCTCTGACCTTTTCCTCTCGTGTCTGAGTCTGAATCCTTTAGGAAACCTCATGACCGGCCCAAAACTGAAAGAACACTTTGGTGAGCATTACAGCCAGATAAACTCTAAACTCAGAGTGACAAATTAAAGGACAAACCATAAAGTTCTTCATAAGGTGATGAGCCACTACAAGCTTCCATAACACCACCGTCCTTCCTCACTTGCTGTTTGGATGATGGTAATGGACAGCGCCATATAACAACATCCTCCAGAGACTTGACAGTTCTGAAAGACAAGACTACATGTGGTTTCCTAGTTCAGCAACATGTTCTTTCTTACGTTTTTTGAGGTCTACCAGCACCTTTAGGTGAACTTTATCCTTTTCTAATTCTTACAGCTTTCCCTGAGTATACACTACAGGCCAGAAGTTTGAGGCCACCCCCAGATTTAGCATGACCAGACTCTAGCTGCCAGCAAGTTAATCCCAAAATGATGTGGGAGAAGGCAGACAGCAGCTATTGAACAGAATGTTGAACAGAACACATCAGCAAAGGAGTTGGAAGACAAGAGGAGTGCCAGTGCATTAATACAGACTGATGCCTTCATTAAAAATCATTTCTGTAGCCATAGTGGCTACAGAATGTGCTCTTGTTGACAAATTCTTCTTGAAATCTAATTAGTTACATTAATTCAATATATTTTTGTCATTTCCTGTGCAATAAATAGTAAAACAAACAGGGTATTGATGTTTTTTTTTTTTTTTTTNTTTTTTTTTTTTTTTTTTTAATCTGGGGATGGCTTCAAACTTCTGGCCTGTAGCATAATTGATCCAAATATCACATGGTTGGTTGGGTCACCAGTGAAGCATACCCTTTTTTATGGAATGAAGTTTTGAAGGAAAAAAAGAACAGATGACAAATCAAAAAAAAAAAAAAAAAAAAAAGCTTGGCTAGACTCTTTAGAGCACTGCATTCTGGGACCTGTTCACCTTCCCATCTTTTCATCTTACGAAGCATGCCAGGCCTTTAGACTCGAGTATCAAACTGCAGAGACAAAGAGTTCACATGATTCACTAAAAGGTGTGACTCTTCATACAAGTTACCAGAAAACCACCAAAAATGCCCAGCAGGTCTAACATCTTTGTATCCTACTAATTCCATCTCTTGATGACACAATCATCCTCGCGGTTAAACTCTTTGTGTAACCAGTAATGAGCCAGCACCTCAAGGTCCAGCCAAGTGACCCTCATCATCATCGTCGCGGTCTTCAGACGTTCAATTAATTTCAATCTCAAATACACAGAAGCAGATTAAACAAACACGATGCCGCATCAGCTTTGGAGTATCTCGCTAAGAAATGCATTAAATGCTAGACGCAGCTGAGGAGTATTTCCTGAAGGAGGTGGCAGTCAAAGCTTTGTGTCTGGTTCTCAGTTATCTTCCCTCAGGATACAGCAGCTGAGGATGAGTCATACCACAGCAGTAAACCATCGACTGGCAGGCACTCAAAGGAGACTTGCCAACCCGCTGTCTGTGTTTGTGTTGTCTTTCTCTTCAAATACTAATATTGAAATCTTCTATTATTACACTGATAAAATACGAGGCCATGTGACCTCCGCCCAGTCCAATGCGACAAAGACCCGAGAAGCAATGTTTGTCTTTAGCATCTTTATTCGTCTTTTTTCATTATTTTTATTTGTACTGAAATCTGTGTCTTCCGGACCTCTTTTTTTCTGTTTCTGTCATCTAACTCAAAATCACCAAAAATGATTTTATGTTGTACAATCCACCTGGCGGACATTCCTATTAGCTTCACCTGGGTGCCATTCAGCAGCTGTGGCCCAACGCAATAAGGAAGTTCCTTTTTCTCTGCTGCATCGTTTAAGGATACGTGAATACTTGTAATACTGAAAATGGTCAAGCGGCGTTGACAGAAGTGCTCGTACTGGTCAGGCATGTCTGAAACAAGGACATACAAGTGCACAATGGCCTCTTTTATCCCATAGTGCAATGATCTCTAAATTCAATATTAACAATATTGTTTCTGCATTTTCAAGACAGGAAGTAGAGGACTAGAAGAGTTTACTTAATATTTCAAACTTTCTGTTTCAAATCTGGGTTTCCTTAAAAGCATCTTCACATGTACAAATGTTCTTATTCTCTTATAATTGAACAGATAATACTTGAAAGGAAAGCCAGATCACCAGTGATCAATGGCTAAAGAGACAGAACTTCCTTAAAAATCAATTTATTTTCTCAGACACAAGGAGGAAGGACAATACCGTCCCCTCGTGTTTACTCCTACACACAGGGCTGAATGGACACCGCAGGTTACTGTACCCAGTAGAGACACAAAACGCCTCATCCTCAAAAACATAAAGAGAAAAAAAAACACAAAAAGAATAGAGGAGAGGCTTTCTGAGAACCTGATTTGGATTTGGACACTTGATCTGCTGCTGGACAAACCAAGTTGTTCCGGTAAAAGAGACAGCGGCTATGCTCCAAAACAAATACTCCCCGGATCACGTTTATTCACTACACCGTAAACCCATCCCGGGGAAACAGAATTTAAAAAAAAAAAAAAAAAAAAACCTGGCTTCTCTTACAGAGGATTAAAAGTTTTTCAAGGTTCAAATATCTAATCTGAAATTCCTGAATGTACTGCAACCTCTGCTCTAGGATCAAATTTTTCTTATTCACGAAGTCATCAAACTAATCTTGATGCATGAATGAGAAACTTACACCTCTGCTCCTGTAAATGGGCCAAATGACTCCACCTCCAATCAGATCACTGGTGTGTGTGTGTGTGTGCGTGTGTGTGTGGATCGTGGGGTTTGTATTTGGTTTGAATCAGAGCCGCTCCAGATACAAATAAGAACTGGCATCACTAGATGCACTAGAGCTTTAATGTCACAGAACTTATGACATCTTATGAGCAAATGCTAACAGTTCTGATTGGACAGAATGACAACGTGACAGAGCAGCAGAGACCCACGCAGTCCCCTGAAATATTCATCCTTCTCCAGCCTCTCTGCTGTGGAAACCATCAGAGAATTCCCAAATCTACAGACAACGTAACGGGGNTCCAGCCTCTCTGCTGTGGAAACCATCAGAGAATTCCCAAATCTACAGACAACGTAACGGGGTTTTTCCCCAATCAGACCAAATTAAGCCGATTGTTGCGTGAAGTCGTTTTTTGGATCAACGGATCTGACATTTGTCTTGGCATCTCTCCTCGGTAGCTGCCAAAGGGAAGGCTGGCGAGACCTGCGTGCTCTGTGCGCGACTTCATGGTTATCTGAAATGCAACAATGAGCTAGCGCCCGCAGTTGGGCGGTGCTGGTATTACACCCCCCCNACCCTCCCCTCCCACCCAATTCCCCGTGCCCCTCAGTTTACAAGAAACAGACAGAAAATAAAAAGATTTAAGAATCAAAAACAGAGAGAGAGAAAAATAAATCCCCCCACTCCCCAACTGGGCCTGCCAGCACGCCATTGACTTTAAGTGCGTGCGTATGAATGCGTGTGCGAGCATCAGTGTGTGTGCGGTCGTGACCGCCAGAGTCTCTGAGAATGAGGACCAGTGTGTGTGTGTGTGTGTGTGTATGTGTGTGTGTGCGCGTGGGTGAGGAGGCTCCATGGGGGTGAGGGGGGCTCCTAGTATTTCTTCCCCGGGATGAACTCCTTTGCTTCGGGATTTAAGATGCTCTTCCTCTGCAGAGAGAAAAAAAAAAAAAAAAAAAAAGTGAGAACACGGTCAGCCTGAACTCTCGCTGCATCTCATCGTTTTCCACGTCATGTCAATAACGTGAACCTTTGACTCACCGCCACTTCCTCCAGGTTGCTGTGGTGATCGCTGACAGACAGGCCGTTGAGTTGCTGCTGCAGCTGCCCAACCCCCTGGTTGTTGAGGTCACGTGACGGGATGAACCAATCCTGGTCCTCCTCCTCCAGCATTTCCTGGAAGCAGCGCTCCAGGAACTCCTGCTCCAACAGCTCCTCTTCCACCTGGAGAGTAAAGAGAGGTGAGGGAGAGAGACAAACGTTCAGTGATGGGGGAAGACGTGAGCGTGGAGAGAGAGAGGAGGTGAAGAGGGAGATGAATGAATAAGTTATTTACCGTATAAACTCGAGTATAAGCCGACGTCCGATTTTGACCTGCAAATTCAGATTTTTAAAGAAACCCGCATATAAGCCGACCCCCTGATGTTGTTCCATCAATTTATTTGTTTAGCAAATTACCTGTTTTTCTGAGAATTATCATAGTATTCCTCTGATTTTCTGAAAATAATCCACATACTGGTACCGGTAAACAGCTGATTACTATTAAGGACATAAGCTAACATTAAGTTTTCCAGACTCCTCTTCCTTGCCTGAATCGCATTGATGAAGGTAAAGAAAGCTTTACAAATGAGCTATAATTATGACGGTGCTTATTTAGCTATGTAACTATGGTGTTTTTTGTTTTTGTTAAGAATCTCACCTGTTCCGTGTTTTCAGTAATTATCCTGTACCTGAGTCGATGTGGGCCTGCTGGACATTCCTTGATATGGAGTTTTGGAATTCCCTCAGCCGACCCCCTGATGTTGTTCCATCAATTTATTTATTTAGCAAATTACCTGTTTTTCTGGGTATTGTCATAGTATTCCTCTGATTTTCTGAAAATAATCCACGTATCGGTAAACGTGATATTTATTTCAGCAGCTGATTACCGCAACTAACAGATCACGGCTTACTGGTTGCCGCAAAATGCGCTGGCTAAGATGTTTAGTCAAGAAACACATCATTCTAAGTTATGATTTAAACTATTTTCCATGGGTAGTGGTAATGGGTAGTATTTCTACCTCTGGAAATTTCCTTCTCTGGGATCCAATTTGAATTACTCCTGTATAAGCTGACCCCCAATTTGTGTTGTGAAATTTGGTTTAAAAAAAAAAAAAAAAACCCCAAAAAACTCTACTTATACTGGAGCATATACAAGTACGATGAGGATTTTCTAAAACAACTCCTGACAGGTAGCAGGGGAGAAAACAGAAGTAGAGAGAACACAGCTCAATTCCATCCAAATAACTTCAGATCCACCAGGTAATCAAATCCTTGTCACAGAATTGGATTGTAGAGAGTTGTGGAGAGTTGGATGTCTGGGGGATTTTCAAAGAGTGTACAGGGATAAGGGAGTGACACACACCTGTCTGTTATACTCTTCCTCATTCTCCATCCACATGTACTCAGCGAATGGGTTGGGGTCGCCACCCTCTCCCGCATGCCCATTGGCCACCGGCTCCTTTCCCTCCTTGCCTGGAGCCCCGCCTCCCGGTGTCTTGGCCACCTCTGGACCACTCATCTCAGCCGGCTCTGGAACAGTCCAGCAAAACAAGTGTTGACCGGTTTGAGAAAAGCAGAATCGCCATTATGATTAAAGTTTAGCTCCCCCGAAAAAATGATTTCTGTCTTCCAGTAGACACAAAGACGTGCTGACAGCGCTTTTTCTTAAAAAATAAAAAAATACACAATCGACTCACAAACAGGAAACCCATGTCTAGTTTATCATTTCCTTCCATTCTGCTCATCAAATCACTTGAAGCTAATTAACGTTAGCAGCGTTCATCTCCTATTCATTAGCCACAGCTGGGCCCGTTTGCTTGTTGGGATTTACATTATGGACTCCGCTCCGACATTTTTCAGCACAGGAACTAAACTGAACAAACTGTCTCAATTATATTCTTTCAGCTACGGCTGGAAAAATGCTCCCACGGGCAGAGAATTCTTCACTGCTGACAAAAATAAACCACCAACAAAAATGTGTTTAAGAGCATTTAGAACATATTTTCATTTTATGAACTAAATGAAAGACCTACTTGAATTTATCTACCAGAATAGATCCTGGAATGAGTCCAGGAGCAAACACGAGTCTAAAATCAAACCAAAAGTAGCTTCTTATGTCATCTAAAATATTCTTACAGTCAACAGCAATGCTTTAATGGAAAGGATGTCGCTGTAATTCTGCGATCGATAGCTTATCGATAGCAGTGATACAGGCCAGTCTATAATTATTAACCTGGAACACACACACATACACAAGCGCACGCATACAGGCTCAGATAGACATGAAGACAGAGTGCCAACTTCCTCATTTCACCAAGTTTATCCTCCATGTGTGAAGCAAAACAACAAGTAAAGTCAAACCAGCTTCAAGCCGGAGAAGGAAAGAGAAATGTAGCAGCAGATGAAGCTACGGTTTTAGCAGAAGAGATCAGGATGCAGTCAAACGCCTGCAGATGAATTCAGCTTCCTGTGCTTATTTCACTTTTAGAAAGCACATCCAAGTTTTTTTTTTCCTTTTCCCCGTCTGAAGAAAAACACGCATGTCTGACATCTTCGCACTCTGCAGCTGTAGCACAGAGGTCAGAGAAACTGGGCTGAGTCCCTCGGCTGGCTGAAAAACCTGCGTGGGGAAGATGAAAGGCAACCCGTGGCCTCCACGGCGGCAAATCAACGCGCCCTCATCAAATGCTCAGCGAGACAGCCTGGCCACAGATATCACTTCATTTCTGGGATACGATTCTAAAGCTTAAATTAGAGAAGATGAGACAGCTGTAAAGTCTGAAAATGTCTGCTGTTAGCATTTTCTTTACTCTGACTCCCACCAGTGCAAACCCGACTGTTGTTATGTCTGGATTTGGAGATGGTTCAAATACAGCAATGCATTTATTATATAATATAGCAACGTGTCATACCTGCAGGTTGTGAACAATAAGCCAGTCTTCCTACTATAGATCTATGTTTATCACACATTAAGACAGCCAGGCTAATACGTAATACTTATGGATAAATCGATTTAGCTGGAGCTTCTGTGATCACCTCTGGTGTTGATGAAATGACAAAATTATTACCCTCAAATTCTGAGAATTTTTATGAGCGAGAGAAAATGATGAGGAACGTTTAGATATAGAACTTCTATAAACACAGACGTATGCCGAGATTTGTAGACTTGAGTGGCATAATCTGCAGCTCGTCAACAGAACTGAGCTGTCTTGACTCCACTGCTGCCTCGCTGACGGGAGGGAGAGGGGAAAAAAAATGATGATGTCAGCCTCAGGGTCAGTCTGAAGCGTGCACATGACTGCACGTTTGATTTGTGAGGACGTTGAACTGACTCGCATTCCCAAACTCCAGCACCTACAAGCTTCTCAAAATGACTCTGTTCCACATTCAGGACATGATGTTACTTCAACATGTGTTCCTCGTGATCTTGTCAAGCGGAAACTGTATGCAAGCAGATTCGAACCCAAGGCGGCATTCTACCCGCACTATGGACTGACAGTAAAGACAAAATGTCCTTCAGAGGACAGATAAACATTTAAAGTCTAAGTAGGTTAGTAGATTAAAGGGAGGTGTGTCTCCCTGGTTTACAGCTGTCTGTGTGTGTCTGTCTCTGGTGTAGTATCATTAAGAACAAAATGAGTTACCCAACAATATAATAAGCAGGGAAGAAAACAGTGAGATGGTGGGGGAAAAAAGTTTTGCAACTGAATATATTGCAAAAGTTTGATTCCACAATGAAGTATTGCTGAAAAAGTTGCAGTAGTAGAATGAGGTAACTGAATGCTTAAAGTCTGTGAAAACCTGCATGTGTGAGTGTGTGTGTCCATTTTCATTTTTACTGTAGCCTATAAAATGCTATTAACACCAGTTGCCAAAGTGCACTGCTGGATGCTCTCAATGAAAGCAAAATCGCCACTGCAAGAAATACGTTGAGTTATATTTATATACCCATAAAACCCCAAATCTTAAAAAAAAAAAAAAAAAANAAAAAAAAAAAAAAAAAACCTCAGCATGTAAATCCCATCCCTAAAACCAACTAACAGTTGCTAAAAGTCAGTGAATGCAGCATCTGCTCAGAGGACACAAGAGTGTGTTCTGGCTGAGCATGTAAAGGAGAGAAAAAAAAAAAAAAAAAAAAGAGAGAAAGCCAGCATGCACTCTGCCATTATGTACCGCATGTAGTACTTAACATGTCCATGTTGCATAACCCATGTATTGGTCACCATGTAATATTCAGTTAGGAGAGCTGAGTAAGTCTCTTCCAGCAGACCATGACTTGACGGCAAGATAAAACGACATTGAGCACTAGATTTCTATAACAAAGGCATCAATAACAGATGCAATATGACTGAGATCTATTCCTAAATCAAATAATTACCTTTGTTATTGTGAACATCGCTAGTGAATCGGTATATTTTTCATGTCCCTTCTTAAAATCTGTCTTCTGCAAAGAGTCGATTTAATTGTAAAAGACAAAATCTAGAGGCAAGCTCTAAATTCCCAAGCTTTCCATTTGAAATATAAAGTTATGAGCTTTTTAATTAAAATTCTCCTCAGGACTGTTGATAACATTTAGGACCATCTATTGGATTTCATAATTATCATCTCTCACGCTCCCTAAAAAAAAAAAAAAAAAAANAAAAAAAAAAAAAAAAAAAAAATTGCCAAAAAGTGGACTGAAATTAAGTGAAAAACACAAAATTATGTGAAAGATTCTAGCATATATAGGAAGTGACAAATTAAGGTGAAAAACAAGTGTCTTAGTAATGGTTTGACCCCTACAGTGAGGGGTCAGGTGGCTCTATTATGCTGTGTGTGTGTTTTGTTCCTTTTTTTTGGGGGGGGG
>VXCM01002118.1:170240-247556 GCA_014773175.1 Lucifuga dentata | reverse complement strand
CTGGGGAAAGTTGAAGAAGAAGAAGAAGAAGAAGAAGAAGAAGAAGAAGAAGAAGAAGAAGAAGAATTTTATCCATCCATCACTTCCCCATT
Source organism: Lucifuga dentata (assembly GCA_014773175.1). NCBI lineage: Eukaryota > Metazoa > Chordata > Actinopteri > Ophidiiformes > Bythitidae > Lucifuga > Lucifuga dentata. Next base: position 247,464 of record VXCM01002118.1, on the reverse strand, counting down.
CTTTCTCTCATCGTGCTCATTCCTGATTAGGGAATTTCTCTTTCAGAATTCTGCCTGCGAGCCAGCTGGAAAGTCTTAGATTTTCAATAAGGATTCTGAGAACAGCATCCTCTTTTATCCTCTCCTGTACTCCCCCTTTCTCCCCCTCTCCTCTCCATCTCCCTCCCTGGAAGTGGATTCCAAACTCCCAGCTGCCCTTTTCCAGAGTTTGGAATACTTTTGTGCTCCGGCCAGGAGAAGGCAGAGAAAGAAAAGGGCATAGAGCTGCTGCTGCATTAAAGGGGTGAGTTCATGTATTAAGTATGCACTTTTTGATTTTTTTTTTTTCCTTTTACACTNATTAAAGGGGTGAGTTCATGTATTAAGTATGCACTTTTTGATTTTTTTTTTTTCCTTTTACACTGAACTCAACTGCTTTTACCTGTAATAATGAAAATATATTTCTGCATATGTTTATTATATTTACTAGAATGACTGTTGCACAGATAATTTACATTATTTTGTGTAATAATTGAGGATTATGTATGGGTGTGTCTTGTTCTATTAACTTTGAGGACACTAGACTTGAGGTGATGGCAAATGTGATGAAGGTGTGTGTGCGTGCATCTATGTGTTTGTGTGTGTTTGTGTGTGTAATTAATGGTGCATAAAAGTAGTAGAATGTGTTGCACAATCTGTCCCTAATCTCTTTCTCTCTCTCTCTCTCTCTCTCTCTCTCTCAAGCACACGACTGAGNAGAGAGAGAGAGAGAGAGAGAGAGAGAGAGAGAGAGAGAGAGAGAGAGAGAGATGAGGGAGAGGAAAGCAGAGAAAAGAAAGAATGGGTATAATGGAGAAGAGTTGGAGTTTCTGCTCTTTCTGGTTTTATCATCAAATTATAAGGACAGCCATGGGAAAAGAGATCTGATGTCACACACATGTGTGCACACGCACACACTTTACTTTCCAAATACGCACGTGCTCGAGTACATGTGCATGTCGGTACACACATGCACACATAAAAGAAGGAAAGTTATGCTCTCTCTCTCTCTCTCTCTCTCTCTCTCTCTCTCACACACACACACACACNCACACACACACACACACACACACACACACACACACAGTGAAACAAACACATCTTTGTTTCATTGAGGTCTGTTTAGTTTGTTCTTTTTGTGGGCCTCAGATCACAAAGTGATCCAATGAATCTCAGTACTGCAACCTGATACAAACACACACACACACACACACACTTTGTGTCTCTTTCAGTACCACATTGATGAAAATGCAGACAGACATCTGTTCAAACATGGACACACAAACACGCACACACACACAAACACACATCCCCATCCAATGCATATATGCATATTTTGGGGGTCTCTGTTATTTATTATTTGCTTTTTTTTTTTGCACATACGTGCTTGTGATCATGAAATGCTTTAATCTAAATGTCACTTTTCACAAGTATCACTCACTTGTTCATGTTTCTGTCTGTCCCTCTCTCCAGTTGTTTGTCAACATCTGGCCTCATCTCTAACACATATTAACTGCATTCATTTTAGGTGTTACATTATCAGCTGCAGGCATTACGTTAATGTAGTATTGATGTGAATTACTCTGTTGGGATTTGCTCCACCTTTGTAAAATCAGTTCCATTTTTCAGTTAAATCTCCATTTATGACTTAATTTGCCCACAGAGATAATAATCTGCCACAGCAGATCAGAATCCAAACGTGCCCTGCAGCCACGGCTTCATGCAGCAGCTCCTGCTTTTATTTAAATATCCAACATTTCACCACAGAATGACTCCTGGAATGTATCAGCCTCAGATTGATGATAGCGTGATGCCTTTATTAAAAATAATGTTTCTCTGCAGACCCTGGCTCCTGTAAAGATGGCTGACGTGCTGCAGCCAGACCCCAACAGCCTGCAGATACTGGGTGAGTACACAACCTGGATCACCATGGCAACCTGGTCAAAGTGACTCAGTTTTCCCTCGTTATCTGTCAGAGCGTGAACACGCTGACCTTTCCGTGTCTCTCTCCCACTTGGGAAAATTACCCACTTCAGCTTCCAGTGGCATTCCATTCATTCCAACTGTTTGAACTTAGAGTTTCTGGTTAAGTGTTTCATCTTAAGACGTCAACGCTCTAATCTCTATGATGAAGAAGAGAGAACAGACATCATCTTCTCTTCTCTTCTCTTCTCTTCTCTTCTCTTCTCTTCTCAGGTGATAATTTATCAGCCCCTTCATCGCCCGCCACAGCTAGAAATGACTGCAGCATCACACCCCTAACACCCTCTCCTTCACCGGTAACCACACACACACACACACACACACACACACATACACACACACACACCACAGGCACTCACTCATTTCGCACACACCATTTCTTCTCTCTACTTATTTTTCTTTATATAGAGCTCCAAATTGGCACCTATAAACCGACATCAACAGCTCAGAGTTATTAAAGCTTTATAGCAACACTGACATTTACATTTAAAAAGCAGCTAATGCCTATTTGTGCTGATTGTAATTAGATTACCATTAACATAATTAGATGACAGTACATTAACGAAAAATATTCAACAAATGATGAAAAAAAGTAAAAACAGTAAATTCTACTTCTCAAAAGGCCCAACGCTGACTCATTTCCAAGCCAACCTCTTAATTCTGTGTGTAGAAAGTGTTTATTTCAGAAGTTAAAGCTTGATAATTACATGTCCGACATGAGATGTGGGTTTGAATTCCACCCGCATTTCCCTCAGTGAAGAAAATAAAAGGAACGAGGGAATTTCTGCGTCTTGGTGTTGAGCTAGAAAGGGTGGAAAGAGGGAAGAGGTGAATGAACGCAGGAGCGAGGAGGTGTCCTGCTCCTGTCGGCACCAGCTACGAAACACACACACACACACGCACACGCACACACACACACACATTATATATACTCTCTCAGCTTTGCTAATAACCCTTTCTCTCTCTCTCTCTCTCTCTCTGTCTCTCTCTCTCTCAGAGGGCGGAGGTCAGACCCAGGATGGCCTGTCCATTCTCGGTCGTCGTGGCGATAGACTTTGGGACCACCTCCAGCGGTTACGCTTTCAGCTTCACACAGGACTCAGAGGCCATACACATGATGAAGTAAGAGCGTGTGTGTGAATTTGAATTTTCATCTTTTTTATGGTACTCTATTCTTGAGTGTTTTTTCCCTCCAATCCATGCAGGCGGTGGGAGGGCGGTGACCCTGGTGTGGCCAATCAGAAAAGCCCAACATGTCTGCTGTTGACTCCTGACTTGAGGTTTCACAGTTTTGGGTTTGCGGCCCGGGATTTCTACCACGACTTAGATCCAGACGAGGCCCAGCACTGGCTCTACTTTGACAAGTTCAAGATGAAGATCCACAGCGCATGTGTAAGAGAAAAACTGTAGCACAAAGTTAATTTCCTTTGTCAGCAGTTTTTCAGCAGTTGTGCTGTGTTTGCTGCAGGACCTCACCATGGAGACAGAGCTGGAGGCAGTGAATGGTCAGAGGGTCAGGGCCATCGAAGTGTTCGCTCATGCCCTGAGGTTCTTCAGGGAGCACGCTCTCAAGGTATATACTACTCTGTAAAAAAAAAGGGGGGGATTGAGGTGACATAAAGGACCATACCATCCATTTTGCATGTTAGAGCCTAATATCTTCAATTTTCATATGTTACGTTACTGACAATCATTTCTCAAAGGATAAAACCGTATTTCAGCTTTCCTGATATTTTGCAAAATCTCTTAACCTTTCAAAATCAAATATTCAAGTGATACACCCACCTTAAAAATCCATGTTTCGCCTGCTAATAGTTACGCAGCCTTATGAAGTCACGGTCCTTTAAATTTTTTGATAAATGCAGGTCTTCTTTTGGGATTATATTCCCCGGTGGAGGCATACATTCACTCCACACTTTTTATTGCACTTAAACGCTAAAATTATGTAACTTCTAAAAAAAACCTGAATACATGTCTTGTTCACGATGATAGATTACCTCTCCCAAGAACGTTTCAAGTATCAACAATTTGATTTTAATAGCGTACCAGAATGAACTGAAACCAATNCAAGAACGTTTCAAGTATCAACAATTTGATTTTAATAGCGTACCAGAATGAACTGAAACCAATGGAGTTCTGGAAGGTAGGAAAAACATTTTTAAACTCACCGTTCCAGTAGTATGCTTTGGAAAATGATTGTCAGTAATGTTACAAATATGAAAATAGAATGTATTAGGCTCAAGCATGCAAAATGGGTGGTATGGTCCTTTAAAGGGGACATATTATACAGATTTCTTATTTATATTTATAGTTTTATTTTGAAACCTTTGTATTACTGTAAAAACATCGACCTCTTTCTCTCCTTTGCTAAAACACCACTGTGCACACTGAGAGAAAACAAACTTCTCTTTAATGCCGCCTCCCAATAAAGTCCGCTCTGTTCTGATTGGCAAGTTGCGACAGACGCTAACACTAGCCTCATGTTTCGTGGGTGTGTCTAACCAGGTGTTCAGCAGGTAAATTCAAGTGTGTCACACGCTGACATCAACTTGTTACGTAAGTAAAGGACTAATTAAAGTCCTTCAGGGAACTTACAGTTTTGGCTTACTGGATACATTTGTTTTTTTGTTAACCTTTAGTTTTTATAACTTGACAGTTTGCTATATTGCACTGTAAAAAGTGAGGGAAAATAACTAATTTTAGTCATAAAATGTATCCAAACTTTGCAGTGTCCATGAGTATTAATGAAGGAAAAGTCTGTATTTTGGGTTATGAAATTACAAGAAACATTACTTTTTTTTTTTTTTTTTTNATTTTTTTTTTTTTTTCCGTGTTTGTGTTTCAGGAAGTGAAGGACCAGTCATCATCGGTGCTGGAGGGAGAGGAGATCAGATGGGTCATCACCGTCCCTGCTGTGTGGAGACAACCGGCCAAACAGTTCATGAGAGAGGCTGCCTACCTGGTGGGAACACACAAACTCACAAACCTATACACACTTCACACACGCGATGGATGATGGTGTGAAAGTGTGTGAGGAAGAGAAAAAAAGAACAGAGACGTAGAATAAGAAGCAGGGTAGAAAGCATGAGATAAAAGGCTCGTTAATATTCCCATGAAGATCGTGCACTGTTATTATGCACACACACACACACACACACACACACACACACACACACACACACACAAATATCAAAGTGCTGCACTTTCGCCTCTATATCTGCCCCCAATACACACACACACACCCCTCCTTGGTCGTCTGTGTTCTACATTGACTTGTAGGAAGTGTGTGTACATGGACGAGAAGGCAGGGATCCTATCACAATAGACAACAATAATGACAACAAAGAAACCTGGTGTGTGTGTGTGTGTGCGTGTGTGTGTAAATGACCTTTGTAACTGCATGGGAACTTTAAAAGGCTATATAACCTTTTACCTTTAATGTCAAGCTTTTACCGCCCCCTTTCTGTTGTTTCATTTTCTTTAACACACACACACACACACACACACACACACACACACACACACACACACACACACAATCAAACTACTTTTTGACATCTGTCATTCACTCATCCAGGCACATACATGAAACTATAGTGCACGTAAGCACTTTCTCATGCACTCACACACACACACAGACACACACACACACACACCCCCTTCACTGGCTCCGAGCTGAGGTGGTCGGGGTGTGTCTGCTTCCTGCTGGTGATGATGTCATCAAGAGGGTGAACAATGAGGGAGACCGGCGTACAAACACAGGAAGTCAAGTCCAGGCCCCCACCCTGCATACACGCACACATACACACACACACATACACACACACACACNACACACACACACACACACACACACACACACACACACACACACACACTCCTCTCTCTTTCTCTTTTCTGTCATTCTTCATCCCAACAGAGAAACATTAAGTCAGACATTTTTTCATCCTCTGTTTATGTTCCTCCATATGTTTGTGTTGTACAGCTGTCTTTCAGCGTGTGTGTGAGAGAGAGAGAGAGAGAGAGAGAGAGAGAGAGAGAGGGAAGACCCCAAGTATCCTCTCTTTTTCTCCTCTTCTCTTTTGCTTGTCTCTGTCTCTCACTCTCCCCTCCAATCTCACTTTATTTCCTTATCTCTCCTCCTTTTCCTTCCCCTCATCTCCCCCTCGCTCACCCCCTCCAGGCTGGTCTGGTGTCTTCTGATTGTCCAGAGCAGCTCCTCATCGCTCTGGAACCAGAAGCTGCGTCCATTTACTGCCGTAAGCTCCGCCTCCATCAGGTGATTGACCTGAGCTTGCGGCCAATCACAAACGGCCCAGACCTTGAGGGTTCCCGCCCCTTTGACTCCAGCTTCAGACAAGGTAGTGCAGAAAGAAAGTGTGTGTGTGTGTGTGTGTGTGTCATCTTGGACAGTATGCCATTAGCATAGGCATGAAACCACAGTGTGTTCCTGGAAATGTTGTTGTTTGATTTCACTTGGGGTTTGTGGTTTTCCAAAGGGTGAGTGTGTGTGTGTGTGTGTGTGAGTGAGAGAGAGANGTGTGTGTGTGTGTGTGTGTGTGTGTGTGAGTGAGAGAGAGAGAGAGAGACAGAGAGAGCACTGAGGGTAAAGATCTGACTTCAGATACTGCTTGTGGTTTTGCCTCAGATGACATTGTGTGTGTGCGTGTGTGTGTGTGTGCGTGTGTGTGCGTGTGTGTGTGTGTGTGTNGTGTGTGTGTGTGTGTGTGTGTGTGTGTGTGTGTGTAGAGACGGTACTTAGATACACATGGCTTTGGACAGACCATATGTGTCGTGTAAAACAAAGGAAAGTGAAAAGTGAAGTGGTGGGAGAGATGGAAACATGAAGAAGAAGAAGAAGAAGAAGAAGAAGAAGAAGAAGAAGAAAAAGAAGAAGAAGAAGAAGAAGAAAAAAAGAGAAGCAGAAGAGAAAGAGAAGCAGATGAAGGAAAAGAAGAAGAAGAAGAAGAAGAAGAAGAAGAAGAAGAAGAAGAAAAAGAAGAAGAAGAAGAAGAAGAAGAAAATAATCCAGCAAGTGGACATGAAGAGGAAAAAAACCCCACAGAGGCTCAGTCATGTGACACACACAAAGAAAATGTAGGCTCATACACACACAGAAAAAAGTCATACACAAAGACACACACACACATATACACATACACACACACACACACACACGGAGCACAGGATATTGTAATTGGAACAAGGTGCAGTCAGACTATGATCTCAACCCCTTCTGGTTTGTCATTCTCTCTCTCTCTCTCTCTCTCTCTCTCTCTCTCGCTCACTCTCTCTCTCTCTCTTTNTTCTCTCTCTCTCTCTCTCTCTCTCTCTCTCTCTCGCTCACTCTCTCTCTCTCTCTTTCTTTTCCCTTTGTCTTTGTGGTTGAGTCTCTCTCCCTCCGTTCTCTCTCTCTCTGTCTCTCTCACTTTCTTTTGCCAGGTCACACACTTTGCAAGGACTCTGTAGACACAATCCAACACACACAAACACACATGCACACACACATCATGGTCATGGTTTTTCCTATCTTTAGCCTTTCTTACACCTCATTTCTTCTCCAAAGATAGCACTGGGACGTCATTAACACACACACACACACACTCACACATATACACACTTACACACACATGTACACACACACTGAAAGAGATTTTCTTTTCTGCTGTTTCATGTAAATGGCTTCCAGACTTGCGTTCCATTCATCACCCCACAGACTTAAATATGCACACACACACACACACACGCACACACACACATACACGCACACATGCACATATACATGCACACGCACAGGGATGAAATCAGTCTGTGAATGTGTTATTCTTTTTTCAGCTTCATTTGCCATGCAATTACACACACACACAACACACACACACACACACACACACACACACACACACACACACACACACACCTGCAGACCTCCTATTTCTCTAAAACAACTGTTCACAAAAATGCAGGGCATTGTCGGACAATTATTTTTTTTTAACTTTTACAATCTTTCTTTCTTTCTTTCTTTCTTTCTTTCTTTCTCTAATATTTGTGAATGAGGTTTCGGGCGCCTGGTAAAAACTACTTTCACCTAAATTATACAAACACACGTCACTCCAGACTGTCAAACATGTGACACTGACACACACACACACACACACGCACGCACACACACACACACACACACACACACACACACTTGTACGTCAAGGATACAGCCAAAAATACAATTTTAGCAAGAGCAAAGAAAGAAAGAAAGAGAAATATTCTTTGTTATTCCATCTTTTTCCTCTTGCCACTTTGAGCCGTTATTAAAAGTCACACCATGTTTCACGTGTTCACCAGTGGAGGCACACGCGTCTGCTCTGTCAAACAGCCTGTCAGGTATTCTGTCTTTCTGCGTTTGACTCTTTTCTGTGTCTGTTGGACATCATCCAGAGTCAAACCTGCCAGTCAGGCTGTTTATATGTGGAGAATGAACAGAAAGGTGAAATTTGAGAGTGTTCCTCCATTCCAACAAATGACCCTGTCATGCAAAAACATCATGACTCCCATTTAGGTGTTTTATTCCTGTTTTTTTGGGGCTGAGAGAGATTATTTTATATGCTTGGTAAAGTCATGGCCTCACAGGTTATGAAATCTACAAAACTCTGGTAGCGTAAATTAAAAACATGTCTCTCCATTAGTTGAAACTGAGGATGTTTCTGTTAAATATAAGCTACAGTGTGAAGTAGAAGGTGATGACAGGTGCTGCTGACTGTAGGGCCAATAAAATTATTTTATTTAACAAATGGAGACAGAGAAATGTTTCGCTGGACCTTCAACTATATCTTGCATCCCTGAGTCCCAGAAGTCCTTGCTGCACTTGCTGAGAGTCGTGGATGAAGAGGAAAGAACGAGGACAAATGCTGCGTTTGACAGACCTCGGAAGTTGAGTTTTTCCCAGTTGGAAGCTCCAGCTTCCGACCTCAAACTGTTCCAGCCAAATAAAAAAGCATAGCTGAACACCAATAAATACTGTAAAATTAATTAAACTTTATAATAAATGCTAACTAAATGGCAAACAGGTATTTTTATCTTATTTTATCTCTTTCCCTTTGTGTGTGTGTGTGTGTGTGTGTGTGTGTGTGTGTGTTGCAGCGCGGGAGCAGTTGAGGCGATCCAGACACAGCAGGACCTTCCTGGTGGAGAGTGGAACCGGAGAGCTGTGGTCAGAGCTGCAGACTGGTAAGGCTGTGTGTGTGTGTGTGTGTGTGTGTGTGTGTGTGAGAGAGAGAGAGAGAGAGAGAGAGAGACACCACACGTAATCTTAGATATTGATGATTCTGACCTTTGACCTCAGCAGACTCACTTTAAGAAACACACACCCGCTCTCGTATTTCTCCTGAAGCTCATTATTCTCTGACGTAATCTCTCGTCTTTTTTTCCCTCCTCCCATTTATTATTTCCTCCTTCTCTTACATCACTTTGTTCTTTACAACTTTGACATTATTGCTGTTTCCACCAAACTTAACAGGCCTGATCTGGACACGATTAGAAGGGCCTATTTGCACCTTTTTTGTTGTTTTAGTGAAAATATCAGTAGCATTTTGTTCTCAACAGCACATGTAATGAAATCCCACAAAGTAAAAGCAGTTTTCTGCTGCTGTATTCTCAGTTTTCATCCTGAAACAGGATTTCGCTCAGCCCTGGTCTTTTTTTCAAGATGGATCATTTGCTAGGGCGGCTGATTTTTCATGATTTGGTTTTTAACTGTGTATCACGCCCTCAAACTCAGAAGCCACTTTTTAGCCACGAGTCAATCATCATTCCTCATCTGAGCCGTTTTCCAAAGAGGATAAAATCGCAGCCAGGGACAATCAAAAGTGAGCTGGTCTGCTAGCTTTACACTTTGCAGGTTCTTCTTTCTGTTGAGCCATGACAACAAAATCAGGAGCCACACGGGCCCTCCGACCCTGTTCCTGTCCACACACACTCACACAGGAAGCACCCGACCCCTGGGACCCTTTGGCTCCTCGCTGTATATAAACCAAAGGACAATAAGCCCTGATTTATCCTCTTCTTTTGCATTTTATTCTTTTGTTCAGTTCTCTTTCCATGTTTTTCTGTTTTTCTTTTCTTTGTCTCTCTCTCTCTCTCTCGTGGTTAGGTGGTTAGGGTGTGGTCAGACGCGGTTAGACGCAAACTCAGAGGAACCAAGCCAGGACTTGGCCCTTATTGCTGGAGATATCATAAACACGCACACAGATCAACAAAAAATACACACACACACATACACACACAGAGGGAGTGCAGCAGGCAGGCACATATGCCTGGAGGTTGTTTGTGTTTGAGGGGCTGTAGGTTGAAGGATTTCAAGGGAAAACACACACGTACACAAAGACTACATTCGTACATTCAGACATTCCAAAAAAATCCTTATCCATGATTTCCTCCTAAAATTTACAGGAAACATCCGTGTTCCTACTGTATGTGAATGTTGACATTGTCATCTACATGCAGAAAATATTTTCGCAATTATGTAAATGCTAATATATGACAGCAAGTCATGACTCAAAAATAATGGATGAGCAGGCGGCAAAGAGCACCATGACTTTAAAGGACCATACCATCCATTTTGCATGTTTGAGCCTAATATATTCAGTTTTCATACGTTACATTACTGACAATCATTTCCTAAATGATAAAACTGTATTTCATCTTTCCTGATATTTTGCAAAATCTCTTAATCTTTCAAAATCAAATATTCAAGCGATACACCCAACTTAAAAATCAATGTTTTGCCTGCTAATAGTTACACAGCCTAACATTACGTGTATGAAAACTTAGTATATATTAGGCTCAAACATGCACAATCGCTGGCATGGTCCTTTAAGAGTCATGGCGCTTCCTCTACCAAGTCTGATTTTTTGTGTATCAGGACACTTCATGGTGAATATGATCACTTAGCACGAACAACAAGAAGAGCTATATCCACATTGTCATACGTGCCTGTCCTCAGTTCAACCCATAGTAGCCAAAAATTACCTACAAATTAATAAATTCATGACTGTAATTGTGTTAATGGTGGTAGGACATCTACAAATTGATGTGTGTATGTGTGTGTGTGTGTAGGTGACAGGTACATTGTTGCAGACTGTGGAGGGGGAACCGTCGACCTGACCGTCCATCAGATCGAGCAGCCACAGGGAACGCTTAAAGAGCTCTACAAAGCTTCAGGTACAAAACCTCTGACCTCACAAATATTAATACAGCATAAAAAATACTCAACTGCCTAAATTTTGCGAAGAGGCACTTTTTTTTTTTTTTTTTNTTTTTTTTTTTTTTTTTGCTTTAAACTGACCTAAAAAACTTCTATCAGTTCAAACTAGTTTCCAAAGCTTCAGTTTCTGCCTCAGGCGGGCCGTACGGTGCCGTGGGCGTAGACCTGGCCTTTGAAGCCATGCTGTGCCAGATCTTCGGCGAGGACTTCATCCAGAGTTTCAAAGCCAAGCGGTCGGCAGCCTGGGTGGACCTCATGATCGCCTTCGAGGCAAGGAAGCAGACAGCGGCGCCGGGCAGAGCCAACGCCCTCAACATCTCCCTGCCTTTCTCCTTCATCGACTACTACAAGAGACACAGAGGGCAGAGCGTGGAGGCGGCCCTCAGGAGGAGCAAGTGAGTGAGTGTGTGTGAGGAAGATAGTCTGATCCAAGATTGAGAAATTAATGATTCTCCTCTCTCCCTCGTGTGTGTCAGTATGAACATCGTGAAGTGGTCGTCCCAAGGGATGCTGCGTCTGACCCAGGAGGCCATGAACGAGCTCTTCCAGCCCACCATCATTAATATTGTCAAACACATTGGTGAGACACACACACACACACACACACACACACACACACACACACACACACACACACCTATGGGTTGCATATCTAAACACGCACATGAACCGAACATGATCTTCACCCTCCTTCCCTGACAGAGGAGCTGATGGCGAAGCCTGAAGTACGCGGTGTGCGTTTCCTCTTCCTGGTCGGGGGCTTCGCAGAGTCGCCCATGCTGCAGAAAGCGGTCCAGAATGCACTGGGGCGGACATGCCGCATCATCATTCCCCATGATGTCGGTCTGACCATACTGAAGGGTGCTGTACTTTTTGGGCTGGATCCCACTGTGGTGAGTGCAGTGGCATGAAGTCCAATAATTTCTGTTTAATAAATACATAAGAATGGAACCATTTTGTATCCAGGGCCGGCCTTAGCTTTTTTTGGGGTCTTGGGCCCCCAAGGTCCCCCAAAGTTTGCCTGTATAATTATAATGCAAAATGCAACCCATATAAATGCATGAAAATGTACATCTGGGATTTGACATGCAGCTCAATACTGATCTGAATGATTAGAAAATCCCTTTGAAAGTGAAATTAATGAAATAAATAGCTTGCAGAGGATTGTGCAATTTGCAACTTTATGCTATTTCATTGAAGTTTTCAGTGGCTAGCAAAAAATAAATAATTCAACATCTTTTTTCTCAGGTCCGGGTGCGTCGATGTCCCCTAATCTACGGCGTGGGTGTCTTAAACCGTTTTGTGGAAGGTCGCCACCCTCGTGAAAAACTCCTCATGAAAGATGGCCGCGAGTGGTGCACCGACATCCTTGACCGCTTCGTCTCTGTTGACCAATCGGTGGCTCTGGGAGAGGTTGTGAGGCGGAGCTACACGCCTGCTCGTCTGGGCCAACGGAAGATCATCATCAACATCTACTGCAGTGCAACCGATGACGTCACGTACATCTCCGACCCTGGAGTCAGGAAGTGCGGGATGATAACTTTGGACCTACCGGAACCGTTACCGCTACCGGGAGCAGTGGGAGGAGCAGGAACAGGAGGAACAGGAGGAGGTGAAAGGAGGGAAATCAGAGCAACAATGCAGTTTGGAGATACAGAGATCAAAGTCACGGCTGTTGACGTCATGTCTAACTGCTCGGTTCGGGCTTCCATAGACTTCCTGTCTAACTAAGGAGGAGCAGGAAACAGATACGATATTTTTTTTTAAAAATTTTTAAGATTGGATTCATTTTAGCAATGATCTAATAAGTTCCAGAAATCACATTTAAGCTGTACATGCACTCAATAGCAGGGTCAAAAAGGACTGAAAGAGGAACATTATTACTCTCTGCATTGACTCACTCAGAGGAAACGAGTGTCTAGGTTGCTGACGGGAAAATATTGTGTGAACTCTGTGGAGGCCAAATATGACTTAGACTTTAGTTTTTACACCTTTATGTACTACCTGAACTTACATCCAGTGCTAATTATTACAGTACAGGCCAATCTCAAATTTCTGCAGAGATACCTCATTTACTATACATTTATAAACTATTAATGCTACGACCTGAATGGCAGCTGTTGGTCTGGCATTTGTAATGTTGCTCCACCTAGTGGTCAAAGACTGAACTACAACTGAAGATGTGTCATGGACAATAAATCCTGATTGGATGCACCAAATCAACAACTCATGCAGGACTGTGGGAAAAACTGGTTTCATCAAAATCTGTTCAAACATAAATTTCTGTTTTTTGTTTTTTTTTTTTTTTNGTTTTTTTTTTTTTTTGACCTACACATCTGTTATTAGTAGATTTTGGTCTTTTAAACAATGCTCAAGGCAGGTGTGGTTATTTTCATTATTATTTCAACTTTTCCATGAGCACCATGTACAGGATATTTGCAATAAACAGAGAAACATAGAAATTCCAAAGCAGCTGTCTAATTTGATCTGCATCACTAAAAATGTATATTATTTTACTTTATATTGTCTTCGCTTGGTCAAACTTCCCCAAAGCCCAACTTGATTGTCCAAACCCAAATTTCAGCATAAATCAGGATAGGGCTGAAATTTAAGTTACTGAGTCTTTTAAAGTATTTTAGTGGGAACTTTAACCCGACCTGCTACAGAAATGTTTTTTTTTTTTTTTTTTTNTTTTTTTTTTTTTTTTTTTTAATCTTCCCTAACCCAAATGAAGAAATTATTTTTAAAGCCTGTGATGGTCTTGATTGTTCTGTGTAATAAACTGTGTCCAAGTTCATCTGTGAAATAATAAGCTCACATCTAATGTGTCAAACACAAACGTTCATCTATGGTAAATGGCCATAAAACCATTTATTATAACAGATACATTTACCACTACTACTCAATTTTAGACACTAAATAACCAAGATTACAGCTCAGATACACACCACAGTCATCAGCATATTAATACCACCATATTAATTCTGTCCCCACTGAGAAGATGCTAACAAATATTAAAAGTCGACGGTATAATTTCAGCTGTGAGTTTATTGACAAGAATGGTCCAATAAATAGTTTCACACAGCATGAACACAGACTGGTTCAGAACTGCTCGACACCTTATCAGTGCTTTACTTTCCACGTTACACACAGCAGAGTTAGAAATGACGGAAGTGTTTGCTCTGGTCACAGGAGGCTGAGGCTGACGTAAATGGGACAGGAGTGTCTGTGTGTGTGTTTCAAAACAAAGGGGTGTGTGTCCTCATTCTTCTTGTATTTCTCAGCAAATGGCACAAGCGCAAAGAGGCTTGCAAAAGATGTTAAAAGTTACAAAGCTAACTACAATGTCAACAGTACAAAAGAAAGACTAGCTAAAGAAAATAGAGAAGAAAATGTGTTTTGAAGGTGAACATCTTCTGTCCCTTTTGTGTGTTTTCTTACACTGTAACCTGCCTTGGGGTTTAGCAAAACAGATTACCCTGACTTACTACACCAGCATCTGAAAGTTATTTGTGAAAAACAGATTACAATTCTTATTCTGCATGTTTGTTTAAACGTAACTTGAACTGTAGTTCTGCATTGGGATTTACTTGCCAGCTACAAAAACGGGACTTTCGTCTTCCTCCCTCTAGTGAGCGTGAGGTCTTCCACGGCCTCTGCCCCTGCCAGAGCCCCCTGGAGGTCCATCCATGCTGCTGCGGGGGTTCTTGATGGTCTCATCCACCGACAGGATGAGGCAGGCGGCCTCTGACGCTGCTGTCAGAGCGTTGATGCGCACGATTGACGGCTCCCAAACGCAGGCGACAAAGTTGTCTGCGATGTCCTCGTTGTTGATGTCCACGCCGTACCACATACCGCCCTGAGAACAGAGTAAAGAGATCAAATGTGCAAAGTGGAAACTACAAAATCTCAAAAGGTCTGCCAAAATAAAGAATAAAATAGAAAAAAAAAATTCAATTGTGGCTGTACTGTCCCATAAAATCTTTACTTAGAAAATACCATCAATTTTACTTTCAGTTAAATTTGGTTCCGTTATTGCCACTTCTAAAATACGGTGCAATGTGTGAGTTTTTTCCCACCTGTGCGTGTTTGGCACGGAGTTTGTTCAGGATGTTGGTGGCGTCGAAGCCGGCGTTGTCGCACAGCTGTCTGGGAATGATCTCCAGGGCTTTGGCGTACGCTCCGATCAGCAGCTGCTGCTTTCCAGGGATGGTCCTGGAATAATCCCGCAGGTACTTGGAGAGCTCCATCTCTATGGCTCCTCCACCAGCTACGATGGAGTCATTCTGGAAAAGGGTTAAATACAGAGAGCTAATTCAGTATATTTAGGTGGACCGACAAGTTAAAGTAACCCAAGGTCAAAGCATCAGCTGACCTTGATGGCCCTGCGCACGATCATGATGGCGTCATGCAGTGAGCGCTCTGTCTCCTCTGTGAACTGTTCTGCTCCGCCCCTCAGGATGATGGTGCACGTCTTTGCCTTTGGGCAGCCCTTGAAGAAGTTGTACCTACACAGCAAAGGCATGATGGGTATGAGCTTTCATGCATGTACTGTAGGTATGAGAAAGTGATGATGTGCATTTTTCTATTAAAGAGAATATCTGTGAAGAGGAGCGCCCCAAAAACGCCACTCTTACCTCTCTCCTCCGACCTGCACCTCCTCAAAAAGTTCACACTGTCCCAGGACATCATCTGTCAGGGCTCCTACTGAGGTCTGGATGGAGCCTCCACAGGCCTGGAGGTCAAATTACAACAAATTAGTTTTGTTCTAGAACTTTTCAAGCTATGTTACATCTCAATATCAATTGAGAAATCAGAGTATAACACACTGTGCTAACAAGCGACCCTTTTTTCAAAGTGACAGTTGAATGTTGAATGTCTGTGTGTCTTACCATCATGGTCCTCCTCAGGTCCTCCTCCTGCACCCTGCCAGCACAGAACAGGTCTCTGTCAGCAAAGTACTGAGTGGCCACGTCGCCGATGGGCAGCTTGGACAAAACCACCTTGGCTCCTGACTGACAGATCTTGTCGAGTTTTTCATACAGGATGTTCCACTCTGCATCCACGATGGCCTGGTAGTCCTGCATAAAGGGAGTTGGGAAGGAAAAAAAAACAAACAGATTTTTATGTCATATTTTGTGATCCTGGCAGAATTCCGACATTGTGCATTACCAAGGACGTTTTTAAAAGCACGACAAATAACAGATTCCCCTGTGCTTGGAGAAACTGTCATGAGAAATGGGCTACTTATTACATTTGTTTAAATTACAGCTCCTTCTGCGTTGTTATGTGAGTCTGCTATCAATAAAACTATCTGTTGTACTCTCCTTACCTCCACAGATTTCACGCGGACCTCAGCGTTATCTTTCTCAGCCTTCAGCTCCAGCTCCACATTCAGCAAGGCGATCTTTGGATTCTCATAGCGCTTGGGCTGCATCTCAAAGCCAGCATATGAGAAGGTCTTCTTGAACGCAACTCCAGCCACCAACTGAGAGTCCTGTAACATAGAAAATATAGCAGGGATTGAATTCATAGGATAACAGAGATAGTCAGTAAACTCAACTACTGTAAATGCTAATCAAATAGCCATCCTCTCCTTCTTTTGCATTTTAATCAGCTTATAATACAATGTTTTAAATATCCTTTACTCTCTAAATTACTGCCTTCTCTTTTGCTGTCACATCTTATATTGAGCTGAGGCAAATTCAGGAAAACATTTTCATTTACAAATAAAAGATTTACATATCCAATCACATGTCCAAGTGCTGAACAAAGAAACCAACCTCCAGGGCTCCTCCCTGGACCTTCTTGATGCCGATATTCTTCAGAGGCAGCAGCTCGTCCAAAGACATGACTGCGTCCACCACCATCTCAGAGAAGAAGTCCTTCTGACCGGCAATTAGCTTGGAGTTGAGGGCCGTGGCTGCACACTTCTCCAGCAGCTGTCTCTGCTCTCTAAGAGGACAGAGAGACAAGGACATGCTTGTGAAAATGGCCATAACAAGTGTGACCAAGGTTGTGTTGCACCAACTACACAACATAAGAAACAAATAGCGACACTGTGAGCACTTACTGCTTGTCGTCTTTCTTCACGGTGACGGAGATCTCCTTGATCTTGTTGACGGCGAGCCCGGTGGCGGTTCGGAATGCTCTGATGATGGTCTGAGGGTGGAGACCCTCCTCCACGTACGGCTTCAGCTGCTTCAGGAACTCGGCAGCCAGGAGAGTGACAGAGGTGGTGCCATCCCCGACCTGGATAGAGATGCGTTGTAAAGATTAGGAAGGTCTGAATGAAGCTTTACTCAAGTGAAAATGATCTATGTTCCACTCCTTAAATCAAAATCTGGACTGGCCTCAAACCTGAGACACATACATACAACCATGTCTTACCTCAGCATCCTGGGAGCGAGCAATGTCCACCAGGGTCTTGGCTGCAGGGTGAACCACATCGAGCAGTTTCAGTATGGTCGCTCCATCGTTGGAGATTGTGGCCTTACCTGGAACACACACAACCCCCTTAAAATTTTACTTTTTATACACAAATAATTCTTCGTGCAAGTATTTTTGCACAGTTCTGTCACTACTCTTCAATTTTACAGTCCTACTGTCTGTTCATGTTGGTGATCAACAAGACCAATAAGGATTTAAAGCCCATCCTATTAAGAAAGAAAGAAATTCTCCCAAAATTTCATACACTTATCCATTATGTATTATGTAACTTATTCATTATCTTAATGTAAAGAACTACATGACAGATGAGAAACTGCTTCTGTCTCAGTCTCCTGGTATTGTCTAACAAATATCGCCATGAAAGTGTTTCCAGTCTCTTAGTCATGTCAGTCCTGATTATCCTTTTGAGATGACCAAATCCTCAATATCTTCCTCCTTTTCCCTGGGCCATCCATCTCCTCACCTCTGCTGTCCACCATGAGTTTGTCCATCCCTCTGGGACCCAGGGTGGTCCTGACAGCCTCAGAAATCACCTGCAAGTCAGTGCATTGACACATTTGCTTGTATCCAGTCACAAACATGCACAGTATGTACCAAATCACACAGCAAAAGCTGGTTTTCTGACCTGGCAGGCATTGATGTTACTGATGAGCTGAGGAATGCCCTGAGATGTGTCTGTCCCTTCCTTCAGCAGGATAACTGGTGTGGGCTGGAAAGGGAAAAAACACAAAGCAAATTTTTTTTTAATATAGTTTATTTACTAATTAAATTTCCAGTATTTGTTTTAAATTTTACTGACTCAAATTAACAGTTAACTTTTTTTATGGCTGCATTTTGCAATGAGTTTTTTTTTAGTTAAACTGTAAAACATCCTGTCTCAAATTTGAGGGATCATTGCCAAAAACAGGCTGTTAATATTTTGTGTTAGTTCAAAATAAATAAATAAATAAACTGATCAATATAGCAATATCTGAATTTACTAACTTTCAAATCGTAATGCCACTTTGGCCTCACACATACAGAAGGACGCTTTAGAAAATATATGCTTGTGTGTGTGAGACTAACATTGTCAAGACAGCTGAATTTTCTCATGAAAGACATTTTGGCTTATTATGGCAGGAAAGCACAGGTTTAACTCATAACATTAATGAGGTTTTTAGGTGTAGCCAGTAGGAACAACACCTGGGCTTTGACACTGGTATCCTTTCATGGAATGCAGCCATCATTAATAATATTAATTACACCTGTTTGTCAAGTAACAATGACAACACGGAGAAAGTTCTACTGCTCATCATCAACTAAATCTTAATTCACTACTGTATATCCAACGCTGCAAAAATACATCACTGGAGCTTATTAACTAGCTCGACATTTCCAAAAATTAACCCAATATATTAACTTTGTCCAGTTCTCTGCATTATCAAACATGATGAATATCTTGAGATACACTGACTGGCTCAAAGCAGAAGTACAACAGCTTCTAATGCAAGATTCAAAAGCAACTACCTATACAAAGAGGCTAAATACACTGCGGCTAACGCCAATTAGCATGAATGACAAGCGCTTTCACAATTACAATCGTACGAAGTTTTAATATGACCACATCAAACACAAATGCAAAAAAGCGTAACTACACTGTTTTTACTGTTCAAACTGTAGGTTAGTGTATTTCATTTATTATAAGAAGAAAAAACATGCTAGCTTATCCGGTATAGCATTGTATACGCCCATTGATTCAGGGAGATGCTAAAACGCTAACTAGCGTCTGCTTAATAAAACCTTTCTGAACTATTTCCTTCAAAAATAATCATTTTTCTAAAACGTCGACGGCTGCTCCTCTAAGGTGAGAGGTGCCCAGATGGACAATGTCTCTGCTAAACAGAAGGATGGAGGCAGATTGACAGTTTGCATCACAGCATGAACGCTAACTCACTCACCATCATCTTTGCGGTTCCTTCGAGAAGCTTTCCACCGGCATCCCATCCCACAATGCTTTTCGGAAGCTAAAGCTGCACGGGGTACGTTCAAGAACACAACAGTTTTTTCAACGTTTCTAATTTCCTAACAAAAGGTTTAGTTTTTATAGTACAAAATTGACAACGGCCTTTAAATCTGTCAGTTAAGGTATTAAAATAAAAGTTATTACCTCTGGGTCACTCTTTTTCTGAAATAATACAGGGATTATTGATCAGCTAATAGAATATAGTTATAGTATATTTGCATAGCTATAGCATAAAAAACAGAAGGCCAATATGCAAATGATATTTTCAGCATATATAATGTATCTAAATGGTTATTAAATGATGTCTTTTTCAGGTATTTAATGTCACAAAACAACAAGTTAAACAGATTGGACTGTTCCACGTGAATATCAACACCTCTACCTGTGTTGTCATCCAATTGATTACAAGACAATTACATCTTTAAGGTAAAAGTACATGAACTGTAAAGTGTCCTGAACGCAGCCCGCGTTACGTCACGCAATGCTGTTAATGTGGCCATCTGATTGGTTGTGTGTTGCGGTGCACTCCATGTTGTTATCAAGATGTCTCGTATAGGTGGAGCTCTCATTTCTAAAGCTTTAAGCTCCACCTTAGAGCTGTGCTGAAACAAAACAAGCGCACCTAATGTTTTCCAAGAACTCGCGCGTTGTTTTAGAAATTGTGTGTACACATTGGTGGCGGGAGATGTTGTATCGAGAAAGTTAGTCATAATATAGACATTTTATTCATTAAAATACATTAGCATAAAGTCAAGATAATCACATTTGCTAGAGGGAAACGCAAAGATGGATGATTTTGGAGTTTATGCGGTTTTCGGAGTAAACAATCCTCCCAAAAGACTTCTATGGTGAGTCTGATGAGCGTTGAATAATTTCGGTGTTAGTTCGTACATTGCCTTACGTTAAATTTTATGTTCAAATGCTTCGTTTTATTATTTATTATTGAGTCGCAACTCAAACATCTTTCTAAACATCTTCTGTAAGCTACTGTACGTCATAAACTTTCGCTCATTGCTTCACGCTGCCATATCACGAAACGTGTGCTGTGTTCTCAGAGAAGAAAATACACCTTTATTAGCTTTCTCTTACTGTAAATTACAGAGTTACAGTTTATTTTCCATCCCAGTGAGTTATTTCTCTATTTTTCTTTGCAGTCCTGATGGGTCGTGCAGGGTGTCTGTTGCAATTCCAGCGAATGTCCGACAGGTGGTGCTGTTCAGCAGCGGGCCGTGGGGAGAGAGGATCTGTGTGAACGCGGAGCTGAATGATGCTGAACGGATTCCCATCACTATAGGGAAACTCACACCTTATAACAAGTACTATTGCTCAAATTATTTAAATTCACATAACAGGCTTTTGAAAGTTTATGCAGCTACTATTCTTAGTGAATAAACGTTAACAGAAGCCCATGTATGTTGTTTCCATCAGGTGTCTGTCATGGGAGCAGTGGGAAGAGGAGACATGGACAGACACCATCACACTCAGTGTTACTCTGGAGGGAGGAAACCTGGTAAATATCAAACGCACCCAAACTTGCAGGGCTGTCTGGGAATAGAAGAGCAACACTGAGCATGTGTGGTCAAGCAATGGAGCTGTAAATATGGAAATATCATACAGCACACAGCAGTTATTAAACAAGATTCACATGTTTTGCCTCAGGTCAAAGCAGATTGCTCAGACCCAGAGCTCATCCTGGCGATGAAGGAATACACCCCGAAGGTAAACTGTCACAAATAAGTAAATGCTCAACAGTGACGTATATGACTGCAACTAATCATTATCTTCATGATCTATTTATCTCTTGATCGTTTCATCTATTGGTGTGTAAAATGTCAAAATGGTGACAGATGCCCCTCAGACCTTCCCAGAGCTCAAGGTGATGTTTTTATTTTTGTTTGAACAACAGTTAACAAGCCAAATGGATTCAAGTTACAGTTATTAAAAAAAAAAAATTGCAAAAATAAAATCCTCCTCACATTTGAGAAGCTGGGACCGTTAATTAATTTTTACTTGGTAAATAACTACAATTAAAGTATATCAAAATTGTCAGTCAACAAATTGTTTTGTCGCTAGTCCCATATCAAGCAGTACAAACAGCATTCAGATTTTAAAAAATCTAAAATAAAAAATTTGACAGATCTTCATATTAGGATTAATCATTGTCCATTGTTGAGTTCAATGATTGTGAATTGTGATGAAATAGTGTAATTCGCTTTTTGTGCTGGACCCACTTTGCTCAAATCTGCCTTATCAGCTCTGCTTCGGTGGTTGATTTCCTACATTTCCCACCATACTGTTCAGTAATCCACAGAAAATGGGGATGAGGTTGTTATATGCTCACTATGTGTGGGTTTTTGTGTAGTTGGTGAGCCGTAGTGGAGTGAGAGTTCCACCCACTTATTTATAGCGCAGCATGTTCTGTCTCTGAAGAAACTGGTTTGTCTTCTTTGCCAAAAACAAATATCTCCATGTGTGATTGCTGCACATGGGTGCAGAGTTCTGACAAACACCAGACACCAACATTTTATTGTTCAAATGCTAAAAAGTGGTCGTTGCCATTGGTGGTAACAGTTGAAAAGTGGAGACTGATCTTTAAAATTCTCCTTGAAACCATTTCCTTGCCATAGTTTTCTCTTAATATCACATTTCAAAGAGTACTAATAGTCCTCTGTACGTCCCAGGATACCATGGCCCCCCCTGCTGCCAGAGAATTCAACGGCAAGAGGAAGAGAGAACAGATGACAGAGGAAGAGTGCGAGCAAGGGAAGGTGACAAAGAGAGGGGATGAAGAAAATATGTGTCCCAACCGCACCCTGGGTAAAAGGACCCCTGTGCAAAAGGTCAGAGGTCAAGCCAGAGGAAGCCAGAGGCTGTTCAGCAGCGGAGAAGATGCGAGCAAGACGAAGGGAGCAGGTGAGAGAGAAATAGAGGAAGAGCTGGACTGTTGAAGTATAAAATAGAAAATTTGGTAAAATGAGAGAATTTGTATTGGGGGTTTGGAGGTGAACATGTTTCTTTGCTTTCTGTCTGTTTTATTAAATGTCTTAATTCTTCTTCTTTCTACAGCTAACGGAGCAGGAGAGGCACAGGGGATTGTGGGAAAAACACCTCCGCACGGCACAGCCAGGATGAAGAGTAGGCAGGCCAAGACTCCCACACAGGCCGGTGAGTCAAAGTCAGCTTGTGAATGCACATCTATACATCTTTGGTTGTTTTATTTATTTATTTATTTATTTATTTATTTATTTATTTATTTTTGTCGTAATTATTCACTTTTCATCTAAATGTCACCCACTGCAGCCCCATTGGTCAGCCCGTCAGGTCGCTGGGGTCAGACGCTGTGTCCCATCAATTCTCAGATGGCCATTCTGATTGGAGGACAGGGAGCCAGGATGCAGTTCTGCAAAGATCCCATGTGGAAGCTCTGCACAGGTCAGTCACGAGCAAACGGCATACCAGCCTGGAATATTGTACGGTTTTGCGAGGTGTATTCCAGTGATTGTGGATATACTAACAAAGTTTGCAAATGGGATTTTTGTGGGAATGTAGGAAGACGGCAAATTTGAGGTCATAGACAAACTCCTGCTGAGGGAATTTAATATCAGGGTCCCTGTGGGTGCCCTATTTAAGGGGATTTGAGGTGCTGGTGAGTCTGTTTGACACCCGTGTTCTCTGTCCAACAGAGGACATGTCCTGGGTTGCAGCAGAGACTCTAGCAGAGGGTCCGACCCCCGAGGCCAGGATTGGCCACACGGCCATCTACGACCCTGACTCAAGGCGGATCTTTGTGTTCGGAGGCTCCAAAAACAAAAAATGGTTCAATGATGTTCACATCTTGGACACACAGAGCTGGAAGTGGATGATGGTGGAGGTGTGTGTTATTAATGCCAAATGTCCTCACAAATACACTATGTTTAAAGGATCATACCACACATTTTGCATGTTTGAGCCTAATATATTTCATTTTCAAACATGTAACGTTACTGATAATCATTTCCCAAAGCATACTACTGGAACGGTGAATTAAAAATGTTTTTCCTACCTTCCAGACCGCCATTATTTCAGTTCATTCTGGTACGCTATTAAAATCAGCTTGTTGATACTTGAAACCTTCTTGGGATAGGTAATCCATCACGAACAACATGTGTATTCAAGTTTTTTATTTTTATTTTAGAAGTTTTGTAATTTCAGTGTTTAAGCGCAATAAAAAGCGCAGAATGAATGTATGTCTCCACCAGGGAATATAGTCCCAAAAGAAGACCTGCGTTTATGGAAAAATTTAAATGACTGTGACTTCATAATTTTGCGTAACTAGTAGCAGGTGAAACATCGATTTTTAAGGTGGGTGTATCGCTTGAATATTTGATTTTGAAAGATTGAGAGATTTTGCAAAATATCAGAAAAGCTGAAAAACGGTTTTATGCTTTGGGAAATGATTGTCAGTAATGTAACATGTATGAAAATTGAATATATTAGCTTCAAACATGCAAAATGGGTGGTATGGTCCTTTAAGCTGTGAAGACATTTTCTGCTGTCTTTTCCCATTTCTTCACTTCCTCCTCTGTCTTGTCAAACCTTCAGGCTCAAGGGAAGGTTCCTCCACTGGCCTACCACAGCTGTAGTTTGTTCCGAGGTGAACTCTTCGTGCTGGGGGGGGTGTTTCCCCGTCCAAACCCGGAGCCAGATGGCTGCAGTGACTCCCTATACATCTTCNTGGGGGGGGTGTTTCCCCGTCCAAACCCGGAGCCAGATGGCTGCAGTGACTCCCTATACATCTTCGATCCTCACCTCTCCATTTGGTACCAGCCCATCATCACGGGCGACGCACCCTCCCCCCGCTCAGGGTAAGATGGTTTGACCTAAAAGTTAAATCAGACAAAGCGGTCCAGTCTGCAGCCTGGATCTGACGGTTTTCATTTCAGCCTGGTATCCTCCTCCTTTCTCTTTCAGTCACTCTGCGTGTGTGATACAGGAGAGGAAAATTTATGTATTTGGTGGATGGGACACTCCTGTCTGTTACAATGACATGTACATGTTGGATCTTGGTAAGGCACACACAAACGCATTTTATGCATGTATAGAAGGAACATAGATCTGTATCACTGCATGTTAGTGTGCAAAATTTGACTTCAAATATGTTTTTGTTTTCCTGTTTCTCAGGTCTGATGGAGTTTTCCAGAGTGAAAACATCAGGGAAAGCCCCCTCTCCTCGCAGGTACACTTTCACTCACAGTCATGCGTGAACATTTTATTGTTCAGTGTAATCGATGTTTTGTGTGTGTGTGTGTGTGTGTGTGTGTGTTCCAGCTGGCATGGTAGTGCTGTGCTCTCAGACACAAAGTTCCTGATCCATGGTGGTTATAACGGGAATAACGCACTCAGCGACACCTTCATCTTCGATACAGGTGATTCCATACAGTATACCATCTCTCTCTCTCTCTCTGTCTCTCTCTTTCTCTCTCTCTCAGTCACACACACACACACACACACACACACGTAAGAGTTGCCTTCATAGCCTGAAAAACATAGTAAAAAATAAAATATCTGTATTAGTTTATGTCATAATTTGAATTTGTAAGGTGCCTTATAGATTTTTTCTTCTAATTCTTGTATCGCAAACTAAATCTGAAAAAAAAAAAAACGCCTTTACTTGCTCTTCCATGCCTAACTTGTACAAATCATAAGAATTATGAATTCTCCAATGCTGAATGTACTTAGTGATTCATATTGAACATTTTGCTATTTTAAATTTAGCATAAAATAATGAAAAAGATTTGTTGTTTAAATGTGGATTGTTTTACACTAAGTACTTAAAGAAAATATATGCAACAGTGGAAGCTTTAAAAAATATTATTTGTGTGTTTATTGAGTAAAAGTGAAAAGGGAGCGTGTGTGTGTATTGGTAGAAACTTGTCTCAGGATAGAAGATGAGAGTGTGCGTACAGATGCTATATTCTATTTCTGGATGTAATAAATGCAAATAAAAGACTGCATTCTGACTTTATTTCAGACACCAACAGCTGGACAGAGGTGACACACCCCAAGCTGTCTGTCCCCCGGGCAGGGCACTCCATCATCACCATGGAGACTGCAGGTCGTCTCCGTTTCTCAGAGGAGGAAGACAAGGATGACGTCGCCAGAACTCTGCTGGTGTTCGGAGGTGGAGACAACGAGGGCAACTTCTACTCTGACCTGACGACCATCACTGTGCAGGAACTGCTGAGCGCTGTTTAAGCCTCATTCCCAGACTGCATGTGAAGCTGTGTTGACCCCCCAATCTCCCTTTTATTATTTATATGAATATACTTTATTCTATTTTTTGATTTATCTCTTTTCCTAGACTGTTTTGAAGGGTGTTTGTTATTTTAAGGGTGTACATTTTAGGCACTACTTGAATAAAACTTGAGAAAAAAATAATTTCTCATAAGTTCATCTGCATTTTACATAAAACTTGCAGCAGAATTAAAAGTTAAAAAAGATATTCTTAGGATTATAAATCAAGTATTAAAGGACCATACCACCCATTTTGCATGTTTGAGCCTAATATATTCAATTTTCATACATCTTATGTTACTGACAGTCATTTCCCAAAGGATAAAACTGTATTTCAGCTTTCCTGATATTTTGCAGAATCTTTTAATCTTTCAAAATCAAATATTTAAGTGATAAACCCACCTTAAAAATCCATGTTTCACCTGCTAATAGTTACACAGCCTTATGAAGTCACGGTCATTTNCACCCACCTTAAAAATCCATGTTTCACCTGCTAATAGTTACACAGCCTTATGAAGTCACGGTCATTTGATAAACGCAGATCTTCTTTTGGGACTATATTCCCTGGTGGAGACATACATTCACTCCATGCTTTTTATTGCACTTAANCTTTTGGGACTATATTCCCTGGTGGAGACATACATTCACTCCATGCTTTTTATTGCACTTAAATACTAAAATTACTTAACTTTGAAAAAAAAACAACCTGAATATGCATCTTGTTCACAATGATGGATTACCTATCCTAAGAACGTTTCAAGTATCAACAAGTTGATTTTAATAGCGTACCAGAATGGCGGTCTGGAAGACAGGAAAAAAATTTTAATTCACCGTTCTAGTAGTATGCTTTGGGAAATGACTGTCAGTAACGTAACGTATGAAAATTGAATATATTAGGCTCCAACATGAAAAATGGGTGGTATGGTCCTTAAATAAGAACAGTGCTAAGCATAATTAGAGTAACTACATGATCAAGGAACCTGTTTGAATTCTATGCACACATTAAAGTTGTATCAAGTTCTTTCCAAGGCAAAATAGGTAATTTTATCCACTAATTTTAAAAAATTTTGTTATGAAAAAATGATTGAGACTTTTCTCAAGGAAAGATGCAAGTATCACGTAATGTCATAACTTTTCAGCTTCATAATATTGTTTGCAATTGTAATTGTCTCCTAAATTTATAGCATGTTGCTTTACTTTGTTTTAAAAATCTGTAGCCATCATTCTGTGCTGCTTTGTGTTTCAATGAATAAACACTTGAATTTTCATACTGGGTCTCTTAAAAATTTACATTTTAACATGTGTTAACATCGTTAAAATTTTAACTCTTAATATTTAACGAGTTAACGAGGTTAATATTTTTAATCTACATGTGCAGAGATGTAGATGTAGTCAGGAGAAAACCTAGCTGAACTCAGTACAAACTTCCATTTGCAGACTAATTAACCCATCTTTTTATTCTGATCTAAAACTTTTAGGTGTGCTTAATACTAACTTACATCAAACTAATATAAATTAAATGAGGTTTGGCACTGAAATCGGAAAAGGTTCATCAATAAAAAAAACTTTCCTGTCCTTGTAACTTAACACTAACGAGTTAATGTTAGATTAACTAAGTAACACTGATGTTACCTTCAGTATGCTCCAAACAAACTAAACTAAATCAAGATATTTTTGTGTATAATGTCACACACCTGGAATTGCTGACAATTAAATGATGTGTCATTTTTAACATGAATATATTTTATTGATTGCCAACCTATGTAGGTGATGCTCCTAGATACATATTGAAAAACATTATTATTATTACAGTCCCAATCTGGCCAGCAACTTTTGGGAGACTACAAATGAAAAAAAGCTTGTAGGTTTTGTTTTTTAATGTTCATCCAATAGAGCTTAAAATACCCTCAGATCAACTGCAATTAACAAGTTGTAATTCAGTCTCCAACTCAATGTGTCATTTCTTTTCCAAAGTAAAGGCAAAAAATGAAATATTTATGAGACTCATTGCAGGAAATAGGCAGCGGTACCTCTGAGTATTTATATAATATCTATTTAATACTACAGAGTGGAATCAATATAGATAGAACCTCATTCT
Organism: Lucifuga dentata; assembly: GCA_014773175.1. Taxonomy (NCBI): domain Eukaryota; kingdom Metazoa; phylum Chordata; class Actinopteri; order Ophidiiformes; family Bythitidae; genus Lucifuga; species Lucifuga dentata. Next base: position 219,384 of record VXCM01002118.1, on the reverse strand, counting down.
CTCTGCAAAAAATATCATTTCATACATGAAATTGTGTTCTGCAATATGCTGAAGCGTCCTACAGATGGCGACACTGCAGCATCTTCTCAGTAGCAAACTAGGAGCTCATTGAAATAGCCTCAGAACACAATGCAGGGGTGAGGAGGTCGGGTGTCATGACCACGAGGTCATTGTTGGTTAAATTGAATATGACTGATTGTGGTGTGTTTTCTGTCGTTCCTAACAAGGAACTGTTGTTGTCTGTGAGGGAGACATCCGATCTGCTGATTCGCTGTACACGCCATATTCTACCAAGTCTATTAGGAAAAGTGGGTATGATGTCATAAATCAGTCACTGATAAAGTGATTATGGATATGCTCTTGTAATTACACTGCACTGCTAATTAGGAATAAACTGTTATACAGTTAAACAGGTGTCTCCCTAAAACAATGCATATGCTTAAGAACACTTCTTCCATAATCAGGGATGTGATTTTTCCCTTGATTCATCAGGAAATCCTTCCAGTTGGATACTGTCCAGTCTTCACAAACAAGATTTCCCATGAGTCTCTCAATCGGTTCATTTCCTGCTTTCTTTTTCATTTTCTTCATAACATCCTTGCATTGTGCAAACGGTGAAAATCCCATGCTGTGACTCGTCTCAGCAGACTTCTTCATAGACAAAAGTGCCTAAGTGCCATGACAGCTTGATCACCTGTGGCTGTTGCTAAGTAACTTTCAAATGTCTATGCCAGCTGTCATCATTAACATGAGTACATATTTACACATGACCCTTTATCACATCGTAATGGCAAAAAGCGTCCATAATTCAAATTGACTATGAGACCATCCACTATTAATGGCTATGGCAACTAAAAATAAAATGAAATAAGGTATGATGGGGGATGTTCTGTAAAGATTTTAAAAAAAAAAGGGGGGGNGGGGGGGGGGGGGGTTTGCACTCGACAAAGCCATTAGACTCCAGATCAGAGAGGTATCAGCTCTGCTGAGTGAGGCATGAAGACCATACAAGTTCAAACATATGCTGCCTTATAGCTAACCCTGACCTCTGACCTCTTTTTGAAGGGTGCAAGAGAAGAGTTTAGACCAAGACAGTATCATTATGTCACTTGTACTAAAAACATGTGTACTTAGAGTGTACCAAATGTGAAAATGCTTTGCTCCCATTTCTTGTGTCTGCTGTAAATAATCACTCTCTCCTTTTCATGTATCTGGGGGTGGATGGTTTATATTCATAGGTTACACCCTGCTTTTACAATGACACCAAAGGTATTTATTTTGAATGTAATATCATAAAACAAGTAGAAGATAAAGTATAGTTTTGTTGCATCATGTTAAACCTATCTTATTGCTGTGGTGGAAAAACCACCTCTGAATTAATGAACATGGAAACAATGGGAAGTGTTGTCCCTTTCCTTTTTTTGATCTGAAATGCCCATAGGCTGTTAGAGATTACTCATAAGTGATGTAACCTTCAGGGGATGAGGAGAAAAACTGAGCATGACAGCTGAAAGAAAATGGGGATGTGATTCCATTGTAGAAATATGTGGCAACCAAGCAGGACTGTGGAGACCAGTAAGCAGCATGAGAACATAACCTGCAGAACTGTATAACAACTTTGTACAAACTAATTATGCATTTAGATAAGTGACATTAATTCACATGTAACTTCGGTCTAACAGGTTTATTACAGGTATGCCACCTAGGAAGTGGAAGTGGTTTCTTATTATAAATATTTAATTTGACTTATCAAGGTGAACAAACTCAATTTCACACCTGTAAAAAAATGTTTAGGGTGAATTTAAGTAATAATCTTATATTAAAAGTAAGTCTGCATACTCGACTGTGAAGAAAACACAGCATCCGCCCTCCTTCCGCACCTGCCATTTCCGAACCTGGAAGAATCGCGATCACCTGTAAACTTTCCGGAAAGAGCCGAGTGTAGCCGAAAGCAGCTCTATCCCCCTCCTCCTTTCCCCAAATCCTCCTCTTTCAGTCGTGGTGGTTCAAGCAGCCATGTTGCTGCGAGCTTGTTCCGGTATCAGGGCTGGATCGTGCGCAGCTCTTCGCCTCTCTTTCTCCCCCCGTTGCCCGATGACACGCACGTCCTAACAAGAAAACCCCAGTTCATCGTTTATGGATTTTACAACTTGATGATTCTTCTTTCAATCGTCTGGCCACGGGAGGAACAGTAGTCGGTGTACCGACAGGACAAACTGGTGTATCGCCACACTGCAGTGCAGCACTGGTGAACGACCTTATTCGAATCACGCAACACAAGGAAGAGCGCCGGTGATTTCCGTGGTTTTTGAGTCTTGTGGGCTGCTCTGGGGGCAGTCATCACCACTGCGGCCGCCGGAGGATAAGCTAACGAGTTAGCTTTGCTTCGAAAGAAACAGAATTAGCTGGCTATATGGGCTAATTTCAGCCAGCTAGCTAGCTTAACAAATTGTGTTTTCTCTCCTGCCATGTGATCATTTGTACGCTGCTCCTTTGATCTTTTCGGATATCCTGGATATTTCACTGAGAACATTTTCAATTGTTTTCTGCGAATTGGGAAGGTCGGGACTTCGCCGGGGATAAGTTTGGCCTGAAAGTTTATAGACCCCGGACTGAATTTCAAGCCTCAAAGGAAACATCTCTTCAATAAGAAGAGAAAGACGGGGGGACGACATTGCGTTATGAAAACTACGCTGGATACACATTTATTATAAATTTTGGCAACACTAGGGGCTTCAGACGTTAGTTAGCAGCTATAATAGTTAGCATGCTAGCCACCTAATTGACCGTTTCCTTGTTCAATAGTTGCCCAACTTTTCTTCAAGCTAACCCCTATAGCTATCTGACCAAAACGTCACAGGATCAGGCTGATAACTCGCTAACCTCCGTCGACATTGCTATATGCTAATAGATACTTGAATGTTCTCACACACCGACGGAAGCTAAAGAGGACATTTGTTTTTCCTGTTTTGTTGTTGGTGACAAACATGGGACGTGCGGTTGCTGCTAGCTAGTTTCTAGCTAGCTGGCTAACTTGGGTAGCCGCTGATGTGGGATTCAACTTGTTGATTCACGGGCTATCTGTTGTGCTGCTAGCTGGCTAGCACTGGAGAGTTATTGAAAATATCCCCCACCATCAGCTGCACAAAAGAGGCTACCGGGTTTAAATGCACAAGAGACACTGAAGAATCCTTTTGACTCTTCCTTTCCCCTTTTGGCAAATTAAAGTCTTTCGAAATGTCAACAAGAATCCCACTGGTGCAAGTCATTGAAAATTCGGCTGGGCAGGTAAGATGCGCCACTATTTCTATATTCAAATCTTCACGTCTACTTTGCTTAGCCTGGGTTGTATTCGTTGCTCAGTTCAGACAATATAAGGCCTTGTTTGGCCTTCCACAGGCTCTGGTTGTCTCTTTGCTTTTTCTCTGTCTCTGTTGTCTTTGCCACCCAGTAGTGATTCAACAGCTTGCCTACGCACTCACATTGGGTTTCCCACTCCTAGCAGGACAGGAACTCAAATTTAGGTTTCTGGTTAGACTGTGTGTCAGGACATATCCTCCTACACCATATTTCAGCACAACCTGTTGCAGTGCAGAAAGTGTTGTCAGAGAGGACTATATATATTCCATATGTAATTTCATTATATGTTACGTATAATGACAATAAAGCTATTCTATTCTATTCTATAGCAGTATCAGATTGACGATTTTTATTTTATTGTAGTATACAGTATTTGACCATAAGACTGTGCTTTGAGTCTACCGTCAACCAAGAGATTGATAATCCATTGTGTCAGCTGCGACTTGTCTTGGTTGCGAAAATAGTGGGAATCTAGGCTAAAAGTATGAGTTTAAAATCACTTTATTATGTTGTTTTAAAATCTGTGTGGTGTTAAAGCTAGAATGTACTTGTTAGTGTGTTTATTTGTACAGGACAATCACAGCATGAAACTTTTTATTTATATTGTCCCATAGATGCGACATTTGTGTGTGATTAGTAAAAATGTTTTTTAAGTTTTGATTTATAATTTACACCACAGTGCACACAATTTGAAGACAGATCAAAAGGCTAATAAGTTAAAAAGTCACTTAAAATCTATTGTGATTGTTTGAGAGGGCCATGGCTCCCATGGATGTTATGGTTAGGTCCTAAATTCCTTGGCTTTTAAAGAGATTGAGATGCTGCTGTCACTATTAAAGTGGCTTTTAGGTTGGGATACAGCAGATACAGCAACACAAAACCAACACAGTCTCTTTTGAGCAAGACCAAGACCAGTAGTCCCTATCCGGAAACCAGAGGGAAACAAAACACTCTATAAATGGTAACTCATAAAAACAGGTTTCAAAATCATTAAATATTGGATGTTAAGTTGAGGTATAGAAAGGATTGTTTGTTTTCGCTAGGATGATTGGAGAAAGAGTGCTGTGGTCTGTTTAAGAGTTTAAAATGGCAAGAAAACCCCTTGGCTGTGCTTGGTAAATCATTAGGAGGTTGGAACAAAGTCCCTGCTTCCTTGTCCACAGCATTTATCTTAATCTTGCAGACAATAGTAGCTAGGAGGTTCATTTTGGTTTTTAAAAGAGCCGTCCAATAGGAAAATAAACGCTTTCCAATGCAGAGGACTACTTCATTACTTGGACAACTGTTGACAAGGGACATGTGGCACTCTATACAGTAAAAACGTTTTATAAGCAATAGATGGAAGAATCTGGATTTGTGCATCTACATGTAGACAGTGTAGGCAGTGGGTGATGTAAGCATGCAGCCAAATCTATTTCTATATTTGTGTTTCTGTGGAAGCCGGAGGTCTTTGAACGTAGCTGAACTGAGGAGCTGGATTGATGCATTGTCTGTGCAGTTAATCAGTGCCATTGATGGCTGGAGCAGAATAAATAGAGCAAATGTATACACAGACAGCCGACAACACACAGAACACACAACACATCTCCTTTCTTCTAAGCTTTATGTGCATTGTCCAAATGTTATTCCAGTGTGACACAGCTTTCCTTAAAAGATGGAACAATGGTACGGGACCACCTGACTCTGTCATAGCACCACACAGTTGTCATTGTGGGGAAAATGTTTCATTGTACTTTATAAATTCCTGTAGGAAAGGTGATACAAAAAAAAAAATCCATTAATGAACTTTTCACTCATTTCTCAATTTAGTTGTATTTCTCAATAAGCAGTTGCCAACTTTCTTTGAGGACAGATTTACTCGAGTATAAGCCGACCCCCTGATTTTGACCTGCAAACTTAGATTTTTAAAGAAACCCGTATATAAGCCGACCCCCTGATGTTGTTCCATCAATTTATTTGTTTAGCAAATTACCTGTTTTTCTGGGTATTGTCATAGTATTCCTCTGATTTTCTGAAAATAATCCACGTACCGGTAAACATGATATTTATTTCAGCAGCTGATTACCGTAATTGACCAATCAAAATAGTGCTTACTGGCCGCTGCAAAATGTGCTGGATAAGATGTTTAGTCAGGAAATATCTCATTCTAAGGTATAATTTAAACTATTTTCCATGGGTAGTGGTAATGGGTAGTATTTCCACCCCTGGAAGTTTTCTCTGGGATCAAATTTGAATTTCTCGTGTATAAGCTGACCCCCAGTTTGCTTTGTAAAATTTGGTAATAAAAACTCGGCTTATTCTTGAGTTGATACGCACATATGACGTTGTCTGGTGGAGATGTATAAGACCGAGAATATAATGAGCCAATGAAACATTTAGATGTTTTACTGTCTTTTACAAACAGCCTGTTGCTTCCGCAGCCGACCAGGTTGTGGAGCCAAATGGGAAACCCTTTGGTGCTGGAGACTCAAAGGTCTAAAGATTTGTCTCTTTGTCTCTTGTGTAAAGAAAATGCTGATGGAAGTTGCCTGTGGATACCATGATCTCACAGCTGTGTGTGTTTGTGTTCTCATGCCTTACACAACGCATCACGGCTGCCTTAGAGGATACAGGAACATAGACCGGCTGCTAGATTGGTGTACGGCAGATATAGGTGTCAGCAAATACGCAGATACAGGCATACTCAACACCCACACACAGTTTGAAATGGCTACACCCATACCTGGAACATAGGTCAAAAACAATACAGTTGATTATATAAGTTTCAGAACTGTAGCCACAACACACGTGTGCATGCAAACACTCACACTAGATTGAAGTCATTGAAAGCATCGGGTGTTTTGGATATATTAGAATAATACACATATTCATACAAACTTGTTAACCTTCATTGAGTTAAAGTTATAACTGATCTTTTTTTTTTTTTTTTTAANTTTTTTTTTTTTTTTTTTAAATGTCTACTTGTCTTTCTCGTTCAGTCATTAATGCCTTGGCACCTAGGCTTTGGGGGTGAATGAAAAATGTTTGGGGTCATAGCGTGCCCTTAACTGGGTTTGTAGGTAAAAGGTCATGGATGGATACTCCCACACACAGAGTTTGTTTTAAAAGCCATATATAGAAAGCCCAGGGTGTCGTGTCTCAACATACAAGACAAAATGGCACCAAACGTTAAACCGAGCTGTGTGTTGACATGCAAAGCTACGCCTAAGCTTTAACCAAACACAAGCATGTATTTTAATCTGATTAATCGATCTGCTAATCCATAAATTGCAGATATGTAGTAGATACCCTAGCCTCTACAGAAACCGGCATCTGTCAAAAGTCTGATTAATTTTAATGCTGGTTTGACCTTTTGACATTTTTCATCAAGCTAGCCTAACTGGCTTGCAGCTTTGCAAACTTCTTTATATGACTGGCAAAATAAGTTGCAAGTTATTGATTGAAAGCGGGGAATGGGTGGAATAACATTTATTAAGACATAATCAGCATTCTCAGTTTGTATCACACACGAGAGTGTTGCTGTGCACAAATATAAGAGGCAGATCATCTAATGCAGAACAATTCTGTGTTAAAGAATTTAAGCAGAGATGTTTTTGGTGGCTGAGGAACTTTGAAGAATCTTATACTTACTATTTGTGACACCAATTTGAGATTTCTCATAAAACAAATACAAAATTGAAGATATTTTGTCTTCCAAATGGCTGGATATTCAGTGTAATGTATTGGTGCAAAATGAGGCTCTGTGTTATTAGTCTTGTTCACCTCCCTGGATGTGATCACTTGATTGTCTGATTTCCTGTTTTACAATGTTCCCTCTATTCATTGAGCCATGTCCTCTTCAAACGACAGATGAATGCAGCTAGAAATACCGGTCTGAGTTGTTACTTGTTTGGGTGAATGCACTCTAGTTTAGCAAGCTAGATCCTACCCATGTCAAGGTGTGAGATTTGATCCATTAATTTGTCCAAGTCGGAGATGGCCTCATATCAACAGCACTGTGGAGAAAAATGAAACTTAGAGCGTTGTTTATTCATGTTTATATCACAAAAGCGAATAAAATAAAGAAAGAAGCAAAACAAAGTGCATGATGTCACATATAAAGAAGCACAAAACCTGCCTAACCTACTTACANAAAGAAGCAAAACAAAGTGCATGATGTCACATATAAAGAAGCACAAAACCTGCCTAACCTACTTACACACTGCAAGCGGCGCGGTGAAGGCAGGGAAAAGAAAAAAAAAATATGGCAAAAGCATGTGTCTGTGCTGCTCCATTATTAGAAGGAGCCTATGAGGGGATGACTGAATGTGCAATAGGTGTTGTGACAAAAATAACACTGAGTTATGGAATCACAAGGCGATTAAGAGACAAAGTGTGACGAGGCAGGAAGATGGCAGCGAGGATGGCACCGGCGTCCGTAAAAGGATTTCCCATTTCAAGTGGGGGATGATTGCAGCATGAAAAATACTGCAAACCGCCACAGCAACAGAGTTTGGAAGGAAACAAAGCATTAGAAATATTATTGCAGGTGAGAACGGTTTGATAATTCATCTGACACTTTTTTTTTTTGCAGTGTGAAAGCCGAACAGAGAATCTAGCAGCGAGCTGTGGAGCTGCAAAATTCAACGTGGATAAGAAAGCGAGTGCAGCAGTGAATGTGGGAGAGTATGGATGGACAGAGAGGTGTTTTAATATTCTAGTGTTCACTTTTNTTTTACCCGTCTTTATGTCAGCTTCCCTTCAGTGAGTCATCATGTCAGCGATCTATAACACACACACACGTTGCTGTTAACGCCCAGGAAACCATAAATTATGGCTTCTTTCCCAACCAGACCAGACCAGGCAGGAGGCAGATGAAGAGAAAGACAAAGCTGGCCAGGGTCCTAGCAACAGAGAAGCTGCCTCAAACACACACACACACACACACACTAGCACACATCACTGATACATACATTTAATGAGGTAACAAGACAATTACATTTTAATTTATTGGCTTCTGTGAGCCACATTAGTCTACAACTTCCAGAATTTCATAAAATATATTCATAGACACATAAATGTGGCCTAAACAAGACCAACCGAGTTGTTTAGCCAACAGCGAAGTGTGTGTGTGCATGAAGAGCAGGGTAGAAACAGGCGTTTCCAGTTGAGCCGACATGTAGGTGTGGCCGTTAAAACTGTAGACCTGCGATTTTGAGAGCTTGACGTCATTCAGGTGCAGGAGAGAATTTCTGGCTCGCTACTTTGTTATATTTCTGCCTTTCTGTTATCTTTTTGTCTGCCAAAGGCACTTGAAGTTCTCCCTTTGTTCTATTTTGCATGATGATTAAATCGAGGAAAGATTAAATGCCATATTTGATGTGAAATTGCAGATGGACAACAAAAAGAGAATCAGATCAAGTGTTGTTAAAATGCTAGCTGCTGTAATTTGCGCCGATAGAAAATCCTGTCTGCTTGCGTCTCGGGGTTCAGGCTGTCAGAGATCTTTGTCGCTGTGGATCTGACATGCTGCAGGAATGCATCTTGGTTTGCTCACCTTTCAGTCGCAGCTCGTTTGAAGTGCTGCTAGTCACTCCGAGTGGTCGGTGTGCAAAGGTCTTACACACTAAGACCTTTGCACCCCTCCCACCCCGCGGGATTAGCTGTGTCCACCGGTGAAAACTCCACATCTGCTGAGTCACACAAGACTCAGCCTGATCTAGAAATCCAGGATGGTAAAAATTGGGTTAGTTGGGCTTCAAATGATCGACTGCAGACCTGGAAGCTACTCCAGTCAGGCTGCTAACTTTCCATCTTTCATTCATGGAAAACACACACACCCAATTTAAACTGTTACCAATGTATCATCAGGTACGCTTCTACAGTCTGATGCAGTCCCTTCAATACAGTTTATATTTGTGATTGCTAAGCTTATCATGTTTTGATTTTATATTGCAGAGTTTTTGATTCAACTTAGTTGCTTTTTCCAATATATTGCCGTCTAATACACTGGGAAGTTGAATAAACAACCTCTGTGACAAAATGTCTTATAAATCAATAGCTTCACAAAGGCCATTGTTTAACCATACCTAATAAACTGGTGCCTCATATATATATATACACACACATACATACATACATATATATATATATATATAAAATTAANATACACACACATACATACATACATATATATATATATATATATATAAAATTAAATCCACCCCAAAAAGAAATCGTGCTTCATAATCATGTAAAATAACCAGTCTCGTTACATTTTATTGACATTGTCTGGATTTTTCCTATACAACATAAGTTTGTTCCATGTTTACATTTTTAGGTTGTTAATTTAACTCGCTCCAGCAGAATCAAGATGAAGTCATTTGTTTAGGTTTTATGTAGATTCATTCATTCATTCATTCATAAAACCACCATTTCATCCATCAATACATGCAATCACAAGCTTTTTAAGCCAGGCGCCCTCTGAAAGCTTTACTGATCTGTTTGCTGGTGTGGTTCAAATGCAACACACACACACAGAAAGAGGCTCATAGTTCCAGCCATCGAAGCAGAACAACTGCAAACAGGGAAGTAAATGCTGTGCAGCATCTCAAATATGACGCCAACAGAGCAAACAGAGATCTCAGTTGAATTTGACATACATGAACATGCACTTGCGCGCGTGCATGCACGCGCACACACTCACACACTTGGGGAGTTTGGGTAATCCAGTTTAAGAGAACACACACACACGGCACTGCATTCACAGCAAACAGAGACCCAGCGTGACACTATCTTGCTAAAGTCAGGGGCCTCTGGCAAATTTATTTAACCGTGTGTGTGTGTGTGTGTGTTTGTGGTGGAGGGGTTGTGTATACAGTCCGCTAGCTATACTGTGCATTATATATATTGGTTTGCAGCATTTGGGAGGAGCAGCAGCAGGCCAGAAAGAAATTAACAGTAAAGTTATGTTTTGTTTTTTTTTTAATTAATCTTGGCAAAACATATTGGGTTGAATATCATAACTGATCAAATCCAATAATTTATTTGCAATAATTGTGTTTATTTATTCCTTTAATCATCTAGAGAGAGTGTGAAATGTGTGGTTCAGTTCAACATCAAATCATGATGTTTACATGCACATTAAACCTTTGATAGTCAGATTAAGGCAATAAATCATTTATTTCTAACATCATGTATAGATTGAAATTTGGAGCACTCCGCATGCAGACTCTCCTCATAATCCGATTGCACAAGGCATCATGTATATTCGGCGAACCGCAGAATCCCATTAATCCAGTCCATATACACAGTTATTTGCATATCAATATAGTGTGCATGTAAACATATAATTATTTGTTTTGCACTGCAGCGAGGTTGGAGTTGGTAAACAGGAAATGGAAAATGTTCAGCTGTCACTCACTGCCTTCTGTACTTGGTTACTGGTAGTAGATGAGCCGTGGTGTTTTATGCGGAGATGTACGGTGTTCTGATTCAGCTGGGCAGCAGAGTTGAACCCAATATGACTGTTAAAGGAAATATTTATTCATGCATTGCCTAGATATTTTCTGCATTTCAGGGATCAGGAGATTTTCGTCTCTGTTTAATATGTGGCAGTCTCTGGGGAGCCAAGAAATATATTTTGGCAGGTTCTGGTCAAACAGGTGCGGCTGCTTAAAATTTGCTGTTCACAATAACTGGTGTTGTGATAAATGTCGGACTTCTCAGAGATGTGGATTCTTTCTCCATGGCTGAAGGACGTGGTTGTAGATTTATGGCACCATCCGGTTCATTCCTCTTTTGCGCTTTTTGAGTACCTTATAGTGAACTTGCTTGGCCAAAACAAGATTAAAGAGTTTAAAGCAAAACAGGGTCCACAGAATTTATATTCTCTGTAGATATGATTGAAGTAGGCAAAATAAGACTTAACATGCACATATTTAAAGGACAATACCAGCTATTTAGCATGTTTGAGCCTAATATATTCAATTTTCATGCACCGTTATGTTACTGACAATCATTTCCCAAAGGATAAAACCGTATTTCAGCTTTCCTGATATTTTGCAAAATCTCTTAATCTTTCAAAATCAAATATTCAAGTAAGACACCCACCTTAAAAATCGATGTTTCACCTGCTAATAGTTACGCAGCCTTATGAAGTTAAAAGTTTTCAATAAACGCGGGTCTTCTTTGGGACTATAATCCCCAGTGGAGACATACATTCACTCTGCGCTTTTTATTACACTTAAAAGCTAAAATTGCACAACTTTGAAAAAGAACTTGAATACATGTCTTGTTGGCGATGATGGATTACCTATCCCAAGAACATTTCAAGTATCAGCAAGTTGATTTTAATAGAATGAACTGAAACCACTGGCGGTCTGGAAGGTAGGAAAAAATTTTTAATTCACCGTTCCAGTGGTATGCTTTGGGAAATGATTGTCAGTAATGTTACGTGTATGAAAATTGAATATATTAGACTCAAATNGGTATGCTTTGGGAAATGATTGTCAGTAATGTTACGTGTATGAAAATTGAATATATTAGACTCAAATTCACATTCAGATTTATGCAAAATGGCATTAAAGCCAAGAAACGCAAGGGAATTTCCTCAGTATGGGATTAATAAAGTTTATCTGATCTTATCTTATCTTAAAAAGTGACCGTTTCCAGTCTTTGTGTGGCCGTGTCGGAACCAGATTCCTGCTGCGTCAAGGCAGAACATACACACACATTTTCCTTAAATACCCATGTGACATTGATGACATCAGTGTAAGGAGTGTCAATGTTATTTATCATCATTTTCCAAAATGATGTAGGAAAAATTGCGTACACCCTGTCCAGTTGAACTAGCTTTACTTTATGGCTGGAACCTGAAGAACTGTCAAACAGGTGCGGTGGCATTTCTCTCAGGTAATTGCCAGCTGTCATCTTTTCAAGTTTCCATTTGTTAGAACTGTAGGTTCGCGTGATCACATCCTGTAGGTATTAGCTTGTAATTAGCTAGCAGTTAGCAGCTGCAGCCACAAATATAAGTAGTGCTAATGTATATATTTAAGAAGAAAATGACATTTTCATATGCTGCGTTGTGTAGTAATATCTGGATATTGCTCAACTGTAGCATGAATACCTGCCCTGTTTCTGTGCTAAAAGACCAACTCTGAGACTCCTGCTCTCATATACATTTTCTTCCTGGAAACCCATCTTGGCTTGAGAGTAGGAGTAGAAATAAAACATGAATAGGACGGTGAAACAGAGAGTGGTGTAGGGGAAGGAGGAAGCAAGAGAAAACGAAGAGGGGATAAAAGAGATAGGAACCAGCACTGGGAGAAAGAGCAGGGTTCAGTAAGCGACAAATCTCCATGGCAACACAGCCATCACGACCTATAGTCAGGAGATGTGTGTGTGTGTGTGTGTGTATGTGTCTTCCCACCCACAAATTTCGGTATCATGGAGGAGCTTTTGTGTGTGGTTGTTACACATCCAATAAAGACTCTCTTTGTTCCGAGCCTATTGGTTCTATTTATAGTTTTGGTTGTTTGCGCTGAGGGAGAAATGTTGTCCTCTCATGCTATTGCATATATATAGATTCATGATTTTGAATGTGTTTCATATTCCCTGCTTCACTTCTGTCTCTGAAACGAGGGGAATACGGAGCCTCGAGTTTCACCTTCATTCGATGCAATGATGTTTGACATTTTATATTAAGATTAGAAGGTGCATATTTTCATGCATTACTGGTGTTCGGGTCAGGGAAAGTATCTGTGCATTTAGCTGCTGTCTTCCCTCGTCTTATCTGAAGCTACGTCGACAAACTTTGTTATTTAGATCAGTTTTAAACAGGTAATATTTGGATTAACTGTTAACAAAAGGCTGCAATATAAATTCCATGTTTAAATAATATTCACCGTGGAAAAATGGGTGTGTATTCTTGATTTTAGATTATTCCCCACAATTTTTGTTGTATTATCCAGCTAATAAGTAACCCACCTATTATACTTGTGTAGTTTGTGTGTGATGTATTCGTATCTTACTCGTGTCACACCTGGTGTAATACAGACATAATATAGACCAATTATTTATGAGAAGCTAAGTACGTTTACATGACGCTATACTTCGATTTTTGTCTGTACAGCAATTAAGCATTGAATCAATACGACAGGAAGTGCGTCGGATGAGAAAATGCATGCAGGGATTGCATACGCTGATTATAAACCATTAGATGGTTTGCATGCATGAGTAAATGGACTTGTATTCGCATAAGCTAGGCCTGTTGCTGGGAGTGCAAAAACGTTGATTTTCTTTATATGACGATTGAAAAAAATGGACTCATTGCATTAATCATAGTAGAATTGAAGTTTTAATCTTCATGTAAATATTCTGATTGGCTCATTGGCGACCCACATCTTATAGAAATGGGTAGCATTGAGTTTTATGCTAATCCTTATGTTAACAGGTCAGCCCTGAGTGGGGAACACAGGTTGAACATGGGACCTTGATGGGATTAGTAAAACTGAAATACTGCAGGACCAATACTAACCCAGTACTTCTTGTACTATTTAGCACAGCTGGATATCAAGCCGCAGTACTTTTTGAGTATCACACAGTCCCGCACTGAAAGTTTACTCCAATGTTTTGTAGAATTTCTTCATCTTGTTCACAGATTTGACCAGGTTGTGTGATTGTAATTCTTCTTTTTTTTTTTTTTTTAAACTTTCTAGTGTATTTTATTCTAATTTATCGTTTTCTGCTAATGTTAAGACTTTGAAAACTACCTCCAGCAACACAGATATCTAAAAGCAGACACATTTCCTGGTAGCCAGCTGAGGTATGGTAGCACTTCAGACCCTCACATGCTACACTGATTAGCTTCATACTTACGGACAAGACACTTAAAATTCTGGCTAGCGAGCTCCCTTTTTTTTTCAAAGGCAAAATAGGTATTGTAATGTACTTAAGAGTCCATCAGAGTAAATGTGGGAGCACGCTCATGAATTCTCTTTTTGGCTTATTTTCTGAATGTGCTGTGTAAAATTCCATCTGGTTGTATCTGAAATTCTCCTTTCCAGAAGCCAGATTAGCAAAGGTCAGTTATAATGAGGCTCGAGTCAAAACACAACCGGGCCTGCCGTGGATTAACATTACTGTTGGACGTGTGTGTTTTGGTCATGTGCAGGTGCTTGTATTAGCCGTGCAGCATTAAATAAATGGCTTTTAGCTGCAAACGTCTTGTCAGTGAGTCTTAACTGTGTGTGTGTGTGTGTGTGTGTGTGTGTGTGTGTGTGTGTGTTTTGAGGCAACGGGTCTGAATGGAACCATGTTAATGCTAGTCCAAGTCTGGCAGTTTACTCCAAACAAAATTACATTTTGTGTTTTAAAGGACCATACCACCCATTTTGCATGTTTGAGCCTAATATATACAATTTTCATAGGTTACTAACATCCATTTCCCAAAGGATAAAACCGTATTTCACCTTTCCTGATATTTTACAAAATCTCTTAATCTTTCAAAATCAAATATTCAAGTGAAACACCCACCTTAAATATCAATGTTTGTCCTGCTAGTAGTTACGCAGCCTTATGAAGTCGTTCATTAAAATTTTTCGATAAACACAAGTCTTCTTTTGGGACTATATTCCTTGGTGGAGACATGTTCACTTCACACTTTTTTATTGAGCTTAAACACTAAAATTACATAACTTTGAAAATAAAAAGCCTGAATATATATGTCTTGTTCGCAGTGATGGATTACCTATTCCAAGAATGTTTCAAGTATCAACAAGGTGATTTTAATGGCATACCAGAATGAACTGAAACCAATGGGGGTCTAGAAGGTAGGGGAAAAAAATTAACTCACTTTTCCAGTAGTATGCTTTGGGAAATGATTGTCAGTAACATTACGTGTATGATAATTGAATATATTAGGCTCAAACATGCAAAATGGATGGTATGGTCTTTTAATGGTGGTTTTATGACTAAAGAAGCACCACATTTAGCTTCAGTCTCCAGCATGTGCAGGCTGGGTAGCTAACCTTGAAACTTTTGCAAGGCCTTGTTCTCCATCTTTGCTAATATGCTGCTACTTCACCAGTCTCGTGACTGGTTTTGTCTCCTTATTTTCACTTGATTATCATCTTTACACCACATTTCATTGTTTGCTTTGTGTTTCAATGAACCTTTTAATCTGTATTGTTGTTGCACCTTGACTCATGAGCCTCCATGAGGCAGGCAGGGATGCAGCAGGAAAACAGACATGAGTCATACTGAATGTACTTGATTTTTGGCCTGTATTTGATAGTAGCCTGAAGCCACTCAGTGAAAATTCATTAGGATTCTCTTTGCTTTCATGTTCAGCACACCAAATATACAGTCAAAATCGCTGTAAATTTTTAAAAAAATGGAGTGTGTGTGACCAGGTTTCCACTTCTGTTCCCTCCGCAATTCTGAGAAGTCACCAGTTATTCCATCTACAGAGCTCGAGTCTCAAGGAATCTTCCAGAATGAAATATGACAGAGGTTCAACAGCTGTTATGAACATGTCAAATTGCCGTCGTATTCTAATAAAATAAAGTGAGAATTTGATTTCCTTCCATGTATACCGTATACCCTAAGTCAGTACATTGTTTGCTACACCGTGTGTGTTTGCAATTCTAAGTTAGGAAAAGAGTCACATGCTGCATCAGGGAGTAATGTGAGAACAAAACAATGATGTCATTTATTGTCCCCCAACATGTCTATAATTATAACGGGGTAGAGAGGGGAGTTATGTGAATGTGTGTATGTGTTTGTATTTTATGTGTGTGCTGGGGGGGGGTTTGCTTAGCTTGCAGCTGTCCAAAAATGAAGGAAGAATCAGAAGACAAAAATAGTCTGACATGAAAGAAGAGAGGAAAGAAGGAAGGCTAAAAAGTTGAAGGCTCAGGAAGACTTAACAAGGAGCTCTCTGACAAAAAAAAAAAAAAAAAANAAAAAAAAAAAAAAAAAAAAGGATTTATAAATGGCAAAAATGTTTTAGCAAGATAGCATTAGCTTACGAAATGGAGCGGTGAACAAAAGGCCATTGACTCTTGAAGGGAAGGATTCGTTAAAGCCATATGGCCGTAAATCAAAACATAAAAACATTACTGAGTCATGCAGGGATTTCCTAAAAGATGGGCCAATGGTGACTCAAATCATAATCTACTGTGTCAACAATATCCAACCTCCAAAATGCAGTAGGGTTAATGCATATACAGCATACAAATGTATAGAATATGTCAGTAGTAACACTTTTGAAATTGATGCCACCATCATATTGAGGAATTCTGGGATGGAAGTTGGGTTCAGCTCGGCTCGGCTTAGCACCCTGGAGCTTGAAGAGGTTGTGCGTCTTGCTTACGGAGGCTTGTTGTCACGGGGTGTGAACCTAGATCATCCGATTGATTTGATCATCTCTGTTCTTTTATGCCTCTCTTTTGTCCTTTTTAAAGCCTGTAGCTATTCAGATCATTGCACAAGGTCAGTCCAAAACCTTTTTGTGCGGGTCTTCTTTTGGGACTGTATTCCCCTGTAAAGACATACAGTCACTCCACGCTTTTTATTGTGCTTAAACGCTAAAAATTATGTAACTTCTAAAAAAACAAGCCTGAATACATGTCTTGTTCACAATGATGGATTACCTATCCGAAAAACATTTCAAGTATCAACAAGTTGATTTTAATAGTACCAGAATGAAGTGAAAGTAATGGCGGTCTGGAAGGTAGGAAAAACATTTTTAATTCACTGTTCCAGTAGTATGCTTAGGGAAATGATTGTCAGTAACCTTACATGTATGAAAACTGAATATATTAGGCTCGAACATGCCAAATGGGTGGTATAGTCCTTTCATCTGTACAGTTATTCTTTACTTATCTTATGTTAGGTTTGGATATATATCAGCTCTTTCTTGACATCTGTTTTTAACCCAGTCTGATTTGGAAAGTTTCTGATTTGCTATTTTCGCTGTCGCAAATGCAGATTAATAGTGATCAATCAAATGATGCTTAATAGTGATCATCCAGTGATGCTTTTTAATATGTGCTTGATCTTTATGTTTGACCCTCTCACAGAGGTCAAAAACAAAAAATTGCAAAAATTGTCCTCTATGAATATTTAAATTTATGCACGTACTATACCGTATATAAAGTAAATGTCTAAAAATGTCTTTAATTGAATATTTCATCACTCTAGAATATCTTCAGACACAAATGTTTTGTTGAGGTCAAACTTTGGCTTGCAGGTGTTAGTTCGGACAGCCGTGAGGACAACCCAGCAGACTTAGAAACCAAGTTTGGATGATCATATTAGGTGTCATTGCTGTAAATTGTATCTACATATCGTCTGTCTCGCCTGATGGAGAAATAAGATTAATTTGTTTCCCGCTTTCATAAAGCGACATAACGCTTCGTAACGCTCTTCCTTAATCCTCCTGATTTCCCAGTTTAGCTTCATATGTTCTTAATCTCGGTCTCTTGTTCTCTTGTGCGAAAGCTTAATCTGGCCTGGGCATGTCTGCACTGTCAGCATGGGAATGATCTGAGGGAATGTGTGTGTGTGTGTTTGTGTGTGTGTGTGTGTGGGTGTNGGGGTGGGGGGGGGCAGCACAGACGTTAGATCACACCATCTGGAATCGGAAATGCACAATGAAGTAATCATGGTTACCCTTGCTTACTGTTGCCAGAGGAATGGTAAAAGAGGAAGATGTTGACAAAAATCTGGTGTGTGTGTGCAATTTGCAACGCACACTAAGCTTTTAATTTGTTTAAGCTAGGGAGAGTGTTTTGGGTGAATAAAAAGGCCGTGATGTTGGATGGGAGGAGGAGGAGGAGGAGGAGGAGGAATATGGGAGATGATACATGTGTCTTCGTCCTGTACCAACAGTGTGAATTTCACTGGCCCGTCTCTCTTTGGTGTCAAATCTCCGAGAGGTGTGTGTGTGTGTGTGTGATTTGCGCTGCTGCATATGCCTGTGCGCATGTCTGCGTGCCCACACTTTTGTGTGTGTGTGTGTGTGTGTGTGTGTGTATGTGTAGGCCTGAGTATGTTTGCGTCTCGTCACCCTGGAGCCAGTCGTCCTCTCTCCTGACCCTGATCCCTGTCACCTGTCCGCTCAGATCACACACACACACACACACAATTGCTGTGACCCTATTCTGAAGCTGAAACCGAATCGCAGTTGCCAGCCGTGCAAAAGTTGCCAGCACGCGAGGTTTTGTTTTCTTTTAGTGGTTGTGTGTATTTCTCAAATGAGCTGGTATCTGCTACAAAATGTTCTGAGGCTTTCACTTCTACATTTTACTTTCTGGTACTTCATTAATAACCTACTACACACATTTATACATGACTGGCCCTGACGTCTGCGGTGCAAAGGATCACTGCAACGGGTTCAAACGAAGGTTACGCAGATACAGTCAAGAGGTATTATTTTTCTCTTTGTCTCAATCCCAATGAGAATTCCTGATCAAAACATAAATATGATAAGAACAGCTGTTGCATCGGATTTACAACTGGCATTGATGTTAAATATTAGCCACAGTTAAACAAAAAAACAAAAAGAAGTGATAATAGGAAAACAGTCCGGTATTTTAGCTTCCTGTCCCACCAGCTACTCTGTGAAGATGACAGCAGAGAACGAGCATTATCAGACAGTTTGGCTGTCTGATAATGCTCATTCACATAACACTGGCATTCACTCCTTCCCATATACTAGAACAAACCTTAATGTCAAAATGATAAATTTAATTTTTGCTGTTTAAAAAAAGGAAAAGGGAAACGGCTTAGATCACTCTGAGCGATTTTATCCGAAGATGTAGAATGTCAGAACGTGCTTTTTCTTTCACGCTGCTTCAATATGTAACTTATTTATACATAATCAGCGCTTTTGTTTCCCATATATAATAAATTTTCTTTCTAAAAGTCTCTTTTTATTGAGAATTGTATAAGAAATTGCTCTGTTGTATTTGTTTTATATTATATTATATTGGGCGTGTTCTCTTTAAATCTACAGTCATACATGTAATCACTTTATCAAAATCTGTCCAGCATGAAAATGGAAATTTCTTTTGTTTTGGTAACAACAAATAAAGCTGTTAATATTTTGGAATTATTCATACCAAAAGTTCAAATCCCACCCCAGAAAAAAAAATCATTGAGGGGAGCTATGATCAAAGCAGTCTGAACATATGAAGAACTTTTTTTTAGAAACTGTCTTGTGACTCTTGTGATGTCATACCTGCTGCATCATTTTCTGCTGCTTCATCACAAATAATCTTCGTCCTCTTATTCTGAAACATTTCCTCCTCCTCTCTCTCCTCAGGACTCCAAATCGTTATCCGGCCGCTCCAGCATGCCACGATGTCGAAACTCCGTTGCCACGACCACGTCGGACGAGCAGCCACACATCGGTAACTATCGGTTGCTGAAAACCATCGGGAAAGGCAACTTCGCCAAGGTTAAACTGGCACGGCACGTCCTCACTGGAAAAGAGGTTCGCAAACGCACACATGCACACACGCATATGCACCCTAGATGATATTGAAACTTGAATCTGGCCTTGTTTATTAACTAAGCACTTGTTACACTCTAAAGAAGCTGTTGATGGAAGACGGCACGTTTGCTGTAGGCGATCAGATCATCGTCAGCTTGACTAGAGAAACATAAATGTCCTGGTTTAGGGACATTTATGCTTCTCTCTACTATGCTACTATGCTTCTCTTCTATATTCAGTTGTGTTGTAACTCAGAAGCCTTATACTCTCTTTAAAGGACCAAACCAGTCATTTTGAATGTTTGAGCCTAATATATTCAATCACGTAATGTTACCCACAATCATTTCCCAAAGCATACTACTGGAACGGTGAATTAAAATATTTTTTTCCTATCTTCCAGACTGTCACTGGTTTCAGTTCATTCTGGTACACTATTAAAATCAACTTGATGATACTTGAAACGTTCTTGGGATAGGTAATCCATCATTGCGAACAAGATGTATATTCAGGTTTTTTTTTCAAAGTTATGTAATTTTAGTGTTTAAGCGCAATAAAAAGTGCGGAGTGAATATATGTCTCCACCGGGGAATATAATCCCAAAAGAAGACCTGTGTTTATGGAAAAATTTGAATGACCATGATTCCATAATTTTGCATAACTATTAGCAGGCCAAACATCGATTTTTAAGGTGGGTGTATCGCTTGAATATTTGATTTTGAAAGATTGAGAGATTTTGCNCATCGATTTTTAAGGTGGGTGTATCGCTTGAATATTTGATTTTGAAAGATTGAGAGATTTTGCAAAACATCAGGAAAGCCAAAATACGGTTTTATCCTTTTGGAAATGGTTGTCAGTAACGTAATGTGTGTGAAAATTTAATATATTAGGTTCAAACATGCAAAATGGCCGGTATGGTCATTTAAGGGAGAAGGTGCATTTCCTGCAAGCCTCGCTGGGCTCCGACTGAGGCCAGTCCACTCCACTGCCGGTCTGTGGAGAGGAGAGGGGTGGGCAGGCTCTGTCAATGTGTGACAGTTCTGTGCCTGACACACTGATAACACTCCACGTGACTTGCTGACACACACACACACATAAAACACACACACAAAGAAAACAAGGGAGTGTCAGAGGGCACGAAGGAGTCAAACAAGCACAACCAGAAAGAGTGAAAGACAGGACTCAAAAGGGAAAAACCGAAATAGTTGGTGTGTCCTCATTCAGAGATAAATCTCTGTTTGTCGTCTTTCTTTTTTACTGAAGCTTTTTTTTTTCTTCTCCATCCTCATTTATCTCACTTTTTTCTCTGATTCGCGCTTTGTGTCTCTGCCATCTGGCTGTTCTCTATTTTTGTAATTGTTTTGCTGTGCCTCTTCTTTATCTCTCTCTCTCTCTCTCTCCCTCCCTCCCTCNCCTCCCTCCCTCCCTCCCCTTTCAAGGTTTTATCTCTCTCTCTTCCTCCCTTCTTACAGATTTGATTATGGCATGGGTATCAACCATGCTTCAGCTGTGTGTGTGTGTGTGTGTGTCCGAATTCTACCCTGTTATGCAACTCTCACCTGCTGGGCTCTTGAGTTTATCGCGTCACTTCATGCTGTTGAGATTGTGTCCTTCTGTTTAACAAAATATCAGTGTGAACGCATACTTGTGCCGCGTTTGCGGCTCATGCTTGTTGTGCAGGTTTGGATGAGCGAGATGTGTCACACAAGCATGCTAATGTCATGTCATAAATGAGTAAATGTGTAATAATAAATTAATATGTGGGTGTTTTGCTCCCAGGTGGCTGTAAAGATCATTGATAAGACACAGCTCAACTCCTCCAGTTTGCAGAAGGTGGGTCTCTCTCTCTCTCTCTCTCTCTCTCTCTCTCTCTCTCTCTCATATACCCACATATGCAGGAAAAATGCAGCATACAGACCAAGATCCTTCATATCCCTTTTCTCAGAAGTCATTTTCAAGTCTCTCTCTCTCTCTCTCTCTCTCTCTCTCTCTCTCTCTCAAGTGGTCTAGTTTTCAGAGAGAGTCTTAATTACAGGAAACAAGCTACAATTACTTCCTTTGATCGTGGCAGGGTGGGGTCTGTCCACTTACATGCACACTCTCTAACCATGCCTAGTTGCAATGCACACTGAACACACACACACATACACACACACACACACACATAGTGTATGAAAATGCAAAGACAGCATAGAAATTGACAGGCCCACACATAGATTTGGGGACATATGCTAACACACACACACACACACACACACACACACACACATTCACTTCCTTAATTAGAATGCAGAGGATATACACACAGTGCAGCCGCCACATAATCCTAATACAAATGACACACAGACTGACTGCAAATGCAAATCCATGTGCACCAGGGACAGGAATAGGCAGTCTCTTCCACTGACGTCATTTCTCAGGCTTCTAATTGGTGCATGTTCCAATTCTGTAGTATTTCTATTCCAAATGAATTTTTTTTTTTTGGTGGTTAACTTTTTCAAAACTTTACTGTGTTGAACAGTGGCTGATACATAATAGATGAGATTCTCGATCATAAGTAAGATGTTGAGGCAGCGTTGGCTTCAGTTGAAATGTCAGACTAATTTTTGGAATAAGCTAACAGACCTTTCAGGCACATTTCCAGGCTGTGTTGGGAAAGCAACAGGTTGCTTCGTTTCTTTTTTCTTCCTTCTTCCTCATTGTTTGTCTCAGATACACGCCGCTGCAGTTTGGTTAATTACTGCTCTAGTTGGACATGTCAGAGCATTGTCTGAATCGACCTTTGCTTTGTCTTTTGAATTGTGGAATCGGATTATCATCATTCTCCCTGTCTGTTTTTGTTTTCTGTCTGGTAATTTGACCCACATATCCAAGCTATAAAGCAAAAAAGCAAGAAAATGTGTCGTATCTGCCCAGGAAATTGCAGTCTTGTTTTACCAACTATGATATTAAAATTATTGCACATGCCAACTAAAAATATAGAAAAATAGATTTTTATTTATTAACATTCCCAATGGCACCACATAGATGTGATGCATCAGTTTCCACACACAAACACCTGTATTTACTCTGACAAGAAGATGTATAAATGTGGACAGACAGGCATAGCAACATACGCTGCCTAGTGTGTCTGACTCGGCTCTCTGTACGGCTTCCTTCTCTCAGCTCTTCCGGGAGGTGAGGATCATGAAGATGTTGAATCACCCCAACATAGGTGAGTCACTCTGAACGTGCTTTTCCAGTCTCAGTGAGAACCAGCCTGAATTTGTGTTTCAAGATCACACAGAAATAATACTTCTGCTTTTCTCTCTCTCTCTCGCTTTCACTGTTTTGGCTTTCACTCTTCAAACCCTCCCCCCNCATCTCCTCCCCCCTACACTTTTTCTTTCCCTTCAAATCCGCTCTTTCCCTTTCACTCTCCTCTTGCAGTCAAGCTCTTTGAGGTGATAGAAACAGAGAAGACTTTGTACCTGGTAATGGAGTACGCTAGTGGAGGTAAGTGCATGTCACTGTGAAATCAGTTCCCCTGTGGGATGACAAATGCCCCCCCACTCCACAAAAAANCCCCCCCCCCCCCCCCTTCTGTAATTCAAACATAACTTCCATCTGTGCGTAGAAGCTGGTGGATTAACAGAAACCACCAATACTGTAACTCTTAAAGGAAGAGCCATTATTAGTTGCATCACTCCTTTAATCATTTTCTCAGAGGCACTGAAATATATACTTTTATATATATACACACACACACACACACACACACATATATATAAATTCACTTTTATACTGATATAAAAGTCAAAATGNACACACACACACACACACACACACATATATATAAATTCACTTTTATACTGATATAAAAGTCAAAATGAGAAATTGTTGGACAGTAAATCTGACACTCTTGATGTTAAAGATTTAAAATGCAGTATTTATTTCGCCTCAAACATTGAAAACTGATACAACAGGGCACCAGCTTTAAAGGACAATACCGGCCATTTTGCATGTTTGAGCCTAATATATTCAATTGTCATACGTGTAATGTTACTGACAATTATTTAAAGAAATGTATTTCCTACCTTCCAGACCGCCATTGGTTTCATTCTGGTACGCTTTTAAAATCAACTTGTTGATACTTGAAACATTCTTGGGATAGGTAATCCANTCTGGTACGCTTTTAAAATCAACTTGTTGATACTTGAAACATTCTTGGGATAGGTAATCCATCATCGCGAACAAGTTTTTTTCAAAGTTACGTAATTTTAGTGTTTAAATGGAATAAAAAGCGCGGGGTGAATGTATGTCTCCACCGGGGAATATAGTCCCAAAAGAAGACCTGCTTTTATCGAATAATTTAAACAAACAGGACTTCACATGTCTGCGTAACTATTAGCAGGCGAAACATTGATTTTTAAGATGGGTGTATAGCTTGAATATTTGATTTAGAAAGATTAAGAGATTTTGCAAATTATCAGGAAAGCTGAAATACAGTTTTATCCTTTGGAAAATGGNAAGATTAAGAGATTTTGCAAATTATCAGGAAAGCTGAAATACAGTTTTATCCTTTGGAAAATGGTTGCAGTAATGTAACATGTATGAAAATTTAATATATAAGGCTCAGCAAAATGGCCGTATGGTCCTTTAAATATGAGTTGTAATTAAAATGATAACACCAGTAATGTGACCAACCGTTGCTCATGATGCCATTACTTGTATTATAGGAAGATGATATTTAGTTCGTCGTCCCATTGTTCCTCTGTTCTGCCTTGAAGAAGACCTGCTTCAGGTTCCAACGCTAAATCTCCTCTTTCTTTCCCAGGGGAGGTTTTTGATTACCTGGTGGCCCACGGTAGGATGAAGGAGAAAGAGGCCCGTGCCAAATTCAGACAGGTATGTGTGTGTGACATAAAATGGCCATCTGTGTACTCTGTGACTTTGTGTGTAATAAGCACATGTGCAACATATAATAGTATAGTTGTGTATTTTTGTTCTGCACTTGTACTGGAGATTGCTTCCTGATGAAATCCTAATGAAGAGCTCTCTATACCTTTCACTCATTCTCTTTCCACTTCAACTCCACATATTTCATTCTTTCTTCGTCGCTCTTTCTCTCTAGATTGTGTCAGCGGTGCAGTATTGCCATCAGAAGTGTATAGTTCACAGAGACCTCAAGGTGAGAACACAAACACAAGTCAGTGTCAGAGCGCTACTGAGGACAGGATTCTTTATCTCTGCGCATTAATCTTCATATGATTTAACTTTCTGAGATGAAATCCTGCCCCTTGAATGGATGGCCTAGAGGTTAATCACAAAGATGATATAATACCTCATTTCTATGGCTTAAGTACACGTACACTCGCACACATCTATACACACATGCATGCTATTTGTGAATGTAATTCTATATGTTTGGCCCATTACATCCCCTATTGTCCTCCTCTCTCCATCTGCCTCTTTATTTTCCTCTCAGATGAATTGGTACACAAAGTAACACCACACGCACACAAATCTATTGGTTCTGGCTCAGTTTGTTTCATAGCATTATCCAGATTTTTAAATCCTCTTACAGGAAGACCTGTACACAAGACATTATCATGATTACTGTTACAGAAACCCTTCATCCCAAAAGGGCATTTTCCCCTTTCACCACTGTCTATTTTTGTCATTTTTAAGAAGCATTTTCACTGATTTGTCTCAGAATCATGAAACATTTTCTGCTGTTTAAGTAGGTAATGTTCACAGTCAAAACAGGCAGTTCCTGATAGAAGAGGACAGATAATGGTCATTATTTTAACGTGTACCATCCTGCACATTATCCTGATCACGCTTGATCTGTGGGTGGTGAAGCGAAAGCTGTCGCAGGCTGAAGTCTAGTCGTTCCTGCACTGAACGGGACATTCTGATGAAGCTATGTTTCACACACACACACACACACACACGACAAATTTACTCTGTTTGGGTCCCAGGCTGCAAAAACTGAAATGCTGCTGCCATCACTTGCATTAACTGTCAGTGATATCATTCATATGAGGTTTATACTTCTGTTGAATATAATGCACAATTATCTCCAATTTTCTATAGCATGTGTGGAATGTGAAGGTCTATCATTCAATCATCACTCAATAAACTGTTTGATTTTTTTTTGTTTTTTGTTTTTTTTTGGACAAATTGCATCAATTCATGTTGTAAATGTGGAACCTGGAATTTCCTCTCATTGGAGTTTGTGTGTGTATGAGTATAATGTATGAGTGTTCATTTGTCTCTTAGGTCAGAAGAGATGATGTCAATGTTTTCTTAATGTGCACGCACGTACACACACACACACACACACCAGCAGCTGCTAAGTATGCATTCAGAGCAAGTGAAAGGGGAGCGCGCATCTGTTGCTAGGCAACCCCAGCCTTTTTTGCTCGCTGGTTCTGTTTCGGCATTGAAACACACACACACACACATACACACAACTCTTACACTCTTGAAGCTTGCTTTACTCATAGTTTGCTACTTGGAGACCGCAGGTCAATACTGTAAAAATTCTCTCACCTGGCATAGTGTTCTGTTTGTGTTTTTGTTTTTTTGTTTTTTTTCCTGAGGATAGTAGAGCAACTTAAAATACGTCACCTTCAACCTTACTGACATGTTATATTGTCTCTGGATGACAGGGTGGTGTATGGATTAAACTCTGGTTTTTGCCCTGTTTCCTTCCTTCCTTCTGCTGCCTACATCTTTCCATCTCTTTCATTCTGCGATGTTCATTCCTGTCTTTCTGTGTCTCTCCCACACTCTTGTCTGCAGGCGGAGAACCTGCTGCTGGATGCAGACATGAACATCAAGATAGCTGACTTTGGCTTTAGTAACGAGTTTACTCTGGGGAACAAGCTGGACACTTTCTGTGGCTCCCCACCCTACGCCGCCCCGGAGCTCTTCCAGGGCAAGAAGTACGACGGACCTGAGGTGGACGTTTGGAGCCTTGGGGTGATCCTGTACACGCTGGTCAGTGGCTCACTGCCCTTTGATGGACAGAATCTCAAGGTGAGTGTGAGTGTGCTTGTGTGGGTGTAGGATTTCCCACATACTGATTATATCAAAGCACTGAAACCTGGCATAAATTCCATTTTCAAGCAACAGCAATTTAATACTTTTTACCAACTTGCGTTGCTTACAACTATACATAGCACATATTGCTCACACTGGAGTCACGCTGGAAGTAAAAACCCATTATTGGAGTGTGATATGCTCTTGTATGCAATCATAATGATATGAACAGACTATGAAGTGCTCTTGGGTCATATTAAATATCTCTTTGCGCTAGCTCATGCTGCATTCAGCACCAGCTTTACTGATCTTATTTACAAGTCGTACTATTCATCAAACAGATAAGAGCCTCACAGCTTTCTGATTCTGATCTGATTGCTGTTAAAAATTCTGTTATTCTCCTATAAGGTGGCAAAGTAATAGAAAAGGGGTGAAAATCGTCATCTCTAGATTTATATAAACTTTAACAATGCAACAGGTTGCTGCAGAAGCCATGTATATCTAGAATCTGAGGCTGCTTTACATTAAAAACGATGAGATACTGATACAAGAATGCATCCAAAATATGTGGCTTAATTACACACACACACACTAACACTATATGTTCAATAGACCCTTGTCCACAGTCTTAGCAAACACTGGTGTGTTTTTGGATCCAGGTGTCTGAGTAAACACATTCTTGGAAGGTTTTGTCAGAACCTAAACACGTGTTTGGAGGTGTTAGAGTCTGCTATTGACTTTCTTGCATTTTTCCATCCGTAGGAACTGAGAGAACGTGTGCTCCGTGGCAAATACAGGATTCCCTTCTACATGTCCACCGACTGTGAGAACCTGCTGAAGAAGTTCCTCATCCTGAACCCCTCTAAGAGAGGCAGCCTTGAGGTGCAAACACACTGTTGCACACGAACACAAAACACAAGAAAGCAACTCAAAAAAAAAAATTGTCAAACTCAAGGCATTAAAATGTCTTGAATACAGGGTCGTCGATCATGTTGAAAATGCTGTGGTTGCTTGATGCCTTGTTGCATTTTCAGACTCATCTCATTGTCTTATTTTATTCTGACATGAAATTAGCCTTCTAATCTTTTAAATATGATTTGCAGAAACACTGCCAGAAATTAAGACAACTGTACTTTTCTGTATCCCAACATCCTTACCATCGACTGCAGGTTGAACATGGTATTGACTTATGCAATGGTGAGAAAAGCTCACATCGTAGCCTGTACCTGGGCTTGGTTCACCAGCTCTATGTGAGTTTGCTGCTGAGGTGTGAAGTACTTTACAAAAGAATCATGAATACTTGTTAATCTGGGACATATGAGTTGCTAAATTTGGTTGCACGAGAAGCGCATAGATGCTAGCAGGTTTGGCAGAAACCTATTACTTATATGTATATAAAACAGTAGTTGTGTATGGTTTGCAGAACTACAGGTGCAACTTGGCATTTGAGTTTGCTCGATGCCCATTAACAATTTGGATGTATAACTTCATTTTTTTCTTGATCTTGTGACAGCTTGACCTGCAAAATGGCATGGCAGCACTGTAAAAAATGCTGCGTGGAAAAACTCAAGCTTCAGTGTTAGAATTCAGTCCTGTGACTGTTTCATTTACACCTGCCTTAGACTTTGTGTGAACGTTTAGTTCATGGATGCATTTTACACACTTAAGAACGTAGGATTTGTGTCCTGATACACAAACAATCTGATGCATGTATACATTTTATACACTTAACTGGGTGAAACAAGTCAGTTTAGCCATTTCTTAATACAATGTGAAAGTGACGTTGTCAGACAGGCAGTGGTATTTTTTTGTCCACTACACACTCTGATTTACACTTGAAGAATGCCTGTAACACTGTCTGCAACAGTTTTCCTTATTTCCATCTATGATGTAAATTGTCCACCAGGCCATCTGTACTGTTTCAGTGTGAATACGAGCTGAATTATTGGCCCATTCTAGTTCAGATTGTATTTCAGTTTCTTTTGTGAATTTTGATTGCGTATTCATCTATTTTTTAATGAATTTATCAAGTTATTCAAAATATATTTATTATTTACTTCCAAATACATCCACTTTGGTCCTCCACAGTGCTAACCCTTGCATAATTTTCAACTATTTTGCTAACTTGTTTTTTTCATATCATCTCCTCTTTTCTGCTCATCTCTATATCCATGCCTCTTCTTTCCTCCACTCTTCTTCTCTCACCTGTATCTTCCTCTCATGGTTTATTTTTCCATCTCCTGCTCTGCTCTGCTCTCATCATCATTTCCTCCCTCCACTGCTCTGTTCTTGTCACTCCTCCTCCTGTATCCTCAATCTCCTGTCATGTCCGTCTGTCCGGCTGGCTTGGACCCAGCAGCAGATCATGAGGGACCGGTGGATGAATGTGGGTCATGAGGAGGAGGAGCTCAAACCCTACATCGAACCCCAGCCAGATTACAAGGACCCCAGGAGGACAGGTTAGTCAAATATGATACATTTGAGGTCTGATTCCTTTCTTGACAGGCATACACAATAACACAAATGCACATGCTTTGAGGACAGATTTTTTTTTTTTTCACGTACTCAAGAAGACAAAATATGTNCACAAATGCACATGCTTTGAGGACAGATTTTTTTTTTTTTCACGTACTCAAGAAGACAAAATATGTGAAGGAACTTAAGTTTGTTAACCTGTTTTAAATGGGTTTTGTTTTGCGTGCGAATGCAGACATCATGTTGCAGATGGGATTCTCTCAGGATGAAATCCAGGACTCTCTGGTGAACCAGAAGTACAACGATGTGATGGCCACATATCTGCTGCTGGACTATAGGAACTCTGAGGTATGGGTGTGTCTCGATCTCACACACACATTCCCACTTTCTCACACAAAAGGGCCGTCAAAAAAGCCTAGATTTTAAATTACAATACATACCCACCAAGTATCATCGTACCAAGCAGCATCACGATGACATGGTTAATTAATATAGAATGTTTTTTCTCTTATTGCTTGCTTGTATGTTAAAGGACCATTCCACACATTTTGCATGTTTGAGCCTTATAGATTCAATTTTCCTACACGTAACGTTATTGACAATTATTCTCAAAGCATACTACTGGAACAGTGAATTAAAAATGTTTTTCCTACCTTCCAGGCTGCCATTGGTTTCAGTTCATTCTGGTACGCTATTAAAATCAACTTGTTGATACTTGAAATGTTCTTGGGATAGGTAAACCATCATCGTGAACAACACGTATATTCAGGTTTTTTTGAAGTTACGTAATTTTAGTGTTTAAATGCAATAAAAAGCGCGGAGTGAATGTATGTCTCCACCAGGGAATAAGACCTGCGTTTATCAAAAAATTTAAACTACCGTGACTTCATAAGGCTGCGTAACTATTAGCAGGCAAAACATCGATTTTTAAGGTGGGTGTATTGCTTGAATATTTGATTTTGAAAGATTAAGAGATTTT
Source organism: Lucifuga dentata (assembly GCA_014773175.1). NCBI lineage: Eukaryota > Metazoa > Chordata > Actinopteri > Ophidiiformes > Bythitidae > Lucifuga > Lucifuga dentata. The sequence goes on along the minus strand of VXCM01002118.1, from coordinate 189,061 downwards.
GCAAAATATCAGGAAAGCTGAAATACAGTTTTATCCTTTGAGAAATGATTGTCAGTAACGTAACATGTATGAAAATTGAAGATATTTGGCTCAAACATGCAAAATGGGTGGTATGGTCCTTTAACAGCTTAGAACAGTACATGATAGAAAGCAGTGTTTTAGTTCTGTGTGTGTGTGTTTGTGTTTTACCATTGTGGTCTGACAGTCAGTGTGTATCCCCCCCCTGAAATGCACACATTCACATTTCTTCTCTTTTGTTCCCTCAGCTGGATGAAATTTCTATCAAGCCTCGGCCAGGAAGTGATGTAAGCAACATAAACGCCCCCTCCCCGCCTCACAAGGTGAAAAAAATGCTGTGGCTAACAACTTGCATACAGTCTCCCACCTTCTTTCTCAGCTCCCACCCAGAAACGCAGGCCTGGAACTGTGACTGACTAACCGACCATTAACCTTTCAACCATTTACACACTGCATTAACCTGATTCTAAGCACATCTTTTTATGTGGGAAGCTAATGTCTCCGCATCAACATTGAGGAGGTTTTGGTGTTTTTAATTTTCCCCTCCCTTATTTGAACAATCCATCTACAAAATGGAATGGTAGAACATCTTTTAGGCATCCTGTGAGGTTTCCACACTCTTTGCCGTGGTGTTTTCTGACTGCTGTCACCTGTACTGTCATGTGAACACACTTCAGGGTTTTCCTGTGTAAATCTGTGCGAACGACAGGCAGCTCCTACCTCACCCAGATAATTGAATCCATGTGCGGAAGGTGCTATATCTAATTAGTAGCTCTATAAATACTCTGCTCTCATGCTAGCTTGTTTGCATCCCAGTGTGGAAAAAAACATTTGTGTAAGTATACAAACCAGCACTGACTCTTGTGTCCATCTTGCTTCTCTAAGGTACAGCGCAGTGTGTCATCCAACCAGAAGCCTCAGAATCGCAGAACCATTGACCAGGGTGAGATTGAGATTGGTGTGTGTCGGAGGGGAAGGAAGGAGGAAATGGGATGGGGGGTGAAGTAGAAGTGTGTTAAGAGAGTGTTATCAGAAAGAAACATGGAAGGTGAAGGAGATGGATGTCAGACGCAGTTTAAGAAGTCACATTGATGAAGGGAGGGCAGAGGTAGAGGGGATAAGGACAAAATGATAATAAGAAGAGAGAATGAAGGGGGAGGGGGTGGAACAGAGGTTGGTGACTGATCTGAGGATGACGGGGTGATACAGCAGGTTGAATGGAGGATAGCCACGAGAGACGATTCCTGACATTCCTGTTAGAATAAAGAGACAACTGCAAAAACGATAAATGACAGAGCGGGCGATGATGAAGGGAAATGACAGAGAATTCAAAGTTGAGCACATTAAATGACGGCCTCTCCGCTGGGCTTTCTCACTCTCTCCCTCTCTGTCTGTCTCTCTAGGCTCCTCCTACTCCAAAAGGGGCGGACAAGCCGACAACCGCGGTACAGCGGAGGATTCTGGGAGGAAAAGTTCTTCAGGCAGCTCAACAAACAAGGTGCCAGCCAGCCCACCTGTGTCCTCAGACCGCAAGAAGAGCGCCACACCCTCTACTGTGAGACTTCGCCATTTTCAAGTTTTAAGCCTTTATTAAGAAACGAAAATAACTCCCCTTGCTGTCTTCCTCACGCTCGCAGAATAGCATCCTGTCCACCAGCACTGGTCGCAGTAGGAACTCTCCTCTGACCGAGAGAGCCACGCTAGGTCAGGGTATCCAGAACGGCAAGGACAGGTACGCACACACACTTGCACACACAATAAAGAGCGTATCATTCTTGTTCACACTCTCTTACTGTTGTTTGCAATTGGCAACCCAAGTTGTCTCTGTGAGGCAGCTCTGCTTCTCCACGAACACACACACACACTTTTTTGAATGAAGCAGACCCACAGCTGTCTCGGTGACTGAATCTTGAGCCTTGGCCGGTCGTCCCCAGAGTTCTGCCAGCTGGCCTGGGGGGGCCCACAGACTTCCCTCAGGGTGGGGTGATCCATCCCAGGCAAGAAAATCAGCCTCTCCTTGGGAATTTTGGCTGAACCCCCAATGAGATCACAGATTACCCGCGGTGGTCTGATGGGCGCCTGCCAGTCAGAGCGATGGATGGACACACACACACACCGGCATCCACGTGACACATATTCACACAGCGAATGTACACATGCACGTTCAGACATGCTGACACACTTCGTACTTATGACTGTCCTCCAGTTTCTCTGTTCTTTTCCTATAATCAAATTTTGCCCTTACACATACAAATTCACTTTGAATTCCCAAACTTGAAGCCAAACTAGGGATAAGAGGCTGGCAACTGGCAATAATCCTTCCGGAATAAATAAGTCAAGTGCCCCCTTTCATTTGGGTATAAGTCAGGCTATATAATCTCCCTTCCCCCCTCCTCGTTTTCCCGGCCATAAGCATAATTCATCCTTCCTCCAGTCGTTTTGTCTTTAAACACATCAACCACCTCCAATATGGTTAAAAAGGTGTAACTATATTGGAGTTGCTTGATGGTTTTGTCATCTTTTAAAGGCCATAAACACACACATTTATGCATCATTGCAGCTGTCCATTGACGTCAACTGGAGTCACGCATACTCGTGCTTCAACCAACCGTTTGCTTCATGTGCCTCTTCATATGCATTAACAGCAACGCCAAAACCTAACACAGCGTTCATTGTCATTATTGCTTTATTACTTGTTCATGTGTTAGTCTCAGATGACCTCCTTATTCCGTAGTGCCTCCCAGCTTAAACCGGAACCACGTTCAGGCTGGAAATTCCGGTTTGTCCTGAAGAATTGGTTTCTCTTTCATGTTCCTTCTTGGTTTCTGCAGGATGTAAGCGTGGCGTGATGAATGATGAGGTCATTTTGAGACGGCAAAGCTTTTGTAGTACTGTGGGTCTTTTAGCCATGGTCAGCTTTGCTAACTTACAGTTGTCATCTGCTTTGATTTTAAGGTTAATTGATCATCATGATTCCTTTGAAATTTGGGCTTGTGTACTTGTACCCCCTCCCCTCCCCCCGTTCCCCTCTTTCCTCCTCCTTTCCTTTTCCTTTCACCTGCTTCTGAGCGCCAAGATCTGAAGTCGCTCAGTTTCTCGGCAGCTTTCTGTGTTCGTTCTCTTTTTTTCCCCTCCTTGTCTTTTTATTAATCTTTGTTCGCTCATTTCTTTTTCCCCTCTCTAAGGAGATTAGGAAGACTTGTGATGGAATATTAACTGTTAGTTGTGCTATATATGGTCCCCAGACTCGCCTCTTAATAGGCTTACACACACACACGAAAATATCTACGCATACACACAAACAGGCCGCACTCATGCAAACTCACACAAGATTAAACATAGATATCACACATGCTCCAACTCTTGCCACACACACACAATGCCGTTCCTTTTCCATCACTCGCCATACTAATCCCAGTCAAACTGTGTATGTGTTTTCACTCACGTATGTGCTTGTTTTCTGTGTAATTTGGAGCTCTGTAAATGTCACACACTGCCTCTCTCTGTTCATTCCACTGTGTTCACTCCAGCGTTTTGTTTGGAACTCTCCCCTCTCTCCTTCCTGTTTCTCTCTGGTACCACTCTCCCCTGTCTCTTTCTGTTTTTGTATGTGTTTGTGCAGATAAAGTCAAGCTAGAACAGTCAGAGAAGTGCAGAGCTTTGCAGTTCTTTATAAACTTGATTAACAAAAAGTTCAGGGCAGATCCTATATTTATAAAGTCTAATGTATAAATAGATTTGTATTCTTAACAATGTGAGTACAGGCTCATAAAATGCTCTTTTGGGCATTGTTTTAATACCAAAGTGTAATGTCAAAACTGTTAAAAACTACTTAATCACAGCCTCATTTGACACAGTACCTAAGCATAAATAGTGTTAAAGGACCATACTGTCCATTTTGCATGTGTGAGCCTAATATGTTCAATTTTCATACATGTTACGTGTTACTGACAATCATTTCCCAAAGGATAAAACCGTATTTCAGTTTTCCTGATAATTTGCAAAATCTCTTAATCTCAAACTCAAATATTCAAGCGATATACCCATCTTAAAAATCGATGTTTTGCCTGCTAATAGTTACGCAGCCTTATGAAGTCTCACTTGTTTAAACTTTTCGATAAACGCAGGTCTTCTTTTGGGACTATAGATTCATACATTCACTCATTTTTTATTGCGCTTAAACACTAAAATTACATAACTTCTAAAAAAAAAAAAAACCTGAATACACATCTTGTTTGTGATGATGGATTACCTATCCTAAGAACGTTTCAAGTATCAGTAAGTTGATTTTAATAGTGTACCAGGATGAACTGAAGCCAATGGCAGTCTGGAAGGTAGGAAAAACATTTTTAATTCACCGTTCCAGAAGTATGCTTTGGGAAATGATTGTCAGTAACATTACTTGTATGAAAATTGAATATATTAGCCTCAAACATGCAAAATGGGTGGTATAGTCCTTTAAAAGCTTTTATACCTGTTGGGGAGGCAGATTAGCTCACCAGGAAACCCTAGTTGTCTTCATTTTGTGAAGTTTGAAACTTGACTTTATCCACGTTACTGTATTTACTCGACTGTCTTCCTTTGCCAGTCGAGGCTGATGGCGAGCTGAAGTTGGTCTGTTGTTGGTTCATTGAAACCACGACGACTGAATGACCACAACAGCCAGCTTTTCCTCTCCGCTCCAGTCCTTCCTCCATGTTTTTCTGTCTGTTCTCTTTGCATACTCTCCCTCCCTTTGTTTCCACTTCCTCTCGTCTTCCTCCTGTCTTTGTTTTCTCTCTGCTCCTCTCTTCCTCCCTCCCTCTCCTGCCCCCACTTACCGAGTTTGATAAGTGCTGCTTCTAACCATGCTCCACTTCACCTTCCCGCCCACCTTCACACACACCCTGCCCGGTGTGTTTGTGTGTGTGTGTACACACGTGTGTGTGTGCGCGCATTGTTGTCTGTGTCTTTGTGTACCTGTGTGAATTTTTTTGTTTGGTCCATTGTTTTGCGTCGCATGTTTGCGCGTGTGTGCGTACATGTGTGTGTGTCGGGCGGGGCACACCTCCTCTTCCACCCNCTTCCTCCCAGCCTAAACATGCCAGGCTCCCGTGCCTCCACTGCCTCGGCCGCTGCCGTCCTATCATCCTCCTCCTCGCGCCCCCGCCACCACAAGTCCCTGTCCTCCTCCAATCATCCATGCCCCTCTGACCTGCACGCACCGCGGCCCAGGCAAGTCTCACTCACTCTCACACACACACACACACACACACTCACAAGGACACACGCACATTTACCTCTGTGCGCACACTTTACTCAGCATCATCCGCCTTCTTCTCTCAAGACCTGGATGGACAAAGAAAGAGGGAAAAGGAGGGATGAAGAAAGGATAAAAGGGTTTTGTTCTCTCTGAAACATCCCACCACAACTTGAGCCCTTAAGAGCCACGTCTTTGTGGTAAAAATTAAGCTTTTAAAAGATAGTTGGAAACTGTCCATATTTTCCTCCCCCCAAAAAAACAGAAAATGATGATTTTTTCCCCCTGTAGTTAGCATATTTATTTAACACATGCTGCTCTGCTTGGGTAACAACATGAAATCAAACTTCCTCGCTTCACCATCCTGCTGTGGCGAATGTATGTGTTTAACAGAACCCACAAGGAAGATAAAAGGCGCCGATCAATTTTATACTGACAGACTACAGAGACACAGATTCTTAAGTGACATTTTGTGAGTTTCTCCAGAAATGAAAATACAGTATGTCGAACTGGAGGGAAGTTAACAAGCACGATCTGGTAAAATTATACACTTGTGTTCCGTTGTTGCATTTTTGAGGGTGTGTAGCATGTATATAGTTTGAGACAGACGTGCCGTTTAAATGGTATAACTGTACACCAGAAATAAATTCCTTGATGTCCTTTTTCTGTGGCGAGCCAGAAGCAGGAATCAGAATTATTCTTAGCGTGGCATTAATGTGGCAGCAAAAAAAAAAAAAAAAAAAAAAAANATATATATATATATATATATATATACATCACTGTAACCTCGCCATGGTAAGATGTCCAACATTTTTAAAACCTGCTGTCTCAGATTCAGCAGTTACTTAGCAACAGTAGCGAAGCAGGATTGCGGCGCTGAGGCAGAAAAGTGTACTGCCCAAACTTGGCCTGTAGAAAACGTCAATTTTCCTCGTGGTCCAAAACAGTTTGAACAGTCAGAACGTGAGAACGAGGTGAGCAGATTTTTTTTTCCTTACACCCTTCTTTGTTTGGGTGTAAAGGAGTTTACACGAAGCAGTGGGGAGAACTGGGGAAAAAGCAGTTTTACACAGTTGACACGTTTCTGTGTGAGTGTATTTATAAATTTGTGTTTTATGTCCTGCACGGAGGGATGTTTTTGTCCTCCATTCGATTATCAGACGTAGTGATGGTTGATTGAGCGATAAACGAACACCCTGAGTTTTGTTGGTCTTCTCTGTGTCTCTGTTAGCTCTCCGTGTTTAGTTTTGCTTGTGTACTTTTTGTTTTATCGGCACGCTCCGCTGCTTGCTTCAGTTCGAGGGCTACTTTGACATCTGGAGTTTTAGTCGTCTTTTTTTCCCGCATCAGGCGTGTCACAAGTTTTTGAACGTGTCAATCCTCATCGATCCCACATTGTTTCAATTTCACCGCCTGGCTTATAAAATCACTGAGGGTAAACACGTGCAGCGCCTCCCTCTTTGTGACGGATGTCTAGCGGAGAAATGCAAATGTCAGACTAAAATTTCAGCTTCGTGAATGTCAAGGTGGCCCTGTGGCTGTACGTGTTCTTGTCTGCTCTGTGTTGAAGTCTCGTTCTGTTGCATGCGACGTTCAGCAGTGAGCTTGGGCTGTTCAGAACCTGGTTGGGAACGCTGGAGAGAAGGTACTGCTCCAACACGTAGACTGTACCCTTAGTGAGGAATAGGCACCTCTTCTCAGCAGTCTGTGCCCTTAAGTCCCATCCGTTCCTCTTTTATCCAGTTTATTTGCTCTGTCCTGAAATGCTCTTTTGGAACATTTATCCCATCTCAAATACCGTTTTTATGAAAGACTACTGCATGTATATCATACACCGTAATTTATTCCTTAGTATTTTTGTATTAGTTTGAGTCACCAACCCAAAATCAAATTTAACATTTAAAAAAATTTTTTAAAAAAGTTGCATGATTGTGCTTGCGTGGTACGTTTTCATCACTTCAAGCGAAAGGCGTTCATTTCCATGCTTCCCTTTCGTTTCCGTGAAAGCGGCCATTCTTTTATCTTTCCACAAGGTCACACTAGCAGCTTCGCATTTGCAAAAAGTCTCCGTCTACTTTATGCAAATGGAGGGTGTCTAACATTAAAATGATCTGGCTGCGGCATGAAAGCAGATCAAGCCGCATCCATCTCATGTCGCATTAGACATTCGCCCTGCAGGGATGGTTAAGCGCAGGCATGACCGGATGAGCCGGACCACCTGCAACTCCACTCCATGCATCTCAAAGCTTGACTCCTGTGAATCTCATACACTCGTTTAAAAATGGCCGCTTTCTCCCAGCGGTAAGGTAAATCTCAGAGCGATGGCGTGGTGGAAACGTACCACAAAGGTCCGAACAGCAACAGATGATCTCACCTACACAGTGGGAAAATGGGAATTATTGCATAAATTCCAAGCAATTAGAACATTACAGCTATCTTTCTAAGTGTCCCTCCAAACAGAAATTTATCTTTATTGTTTGATATGTTGTGTTCTGCCTGATCCAGCCTTTCTTTCCTTGCTACCGTATCCCTAAAAGACCCTTGTGTGTGTTTGTGTGATTGTGTACGTGTGTGTGCAGTGCACTTTCGTCATCAATTTACAACTTCCAACACATTCATCAAATTACTCAAATTTCTCGTCACACTGCCGCTGCCACTCAGCCTATTCTTTTCTGTCACGTTGAGTGGGTTGTCTGTGTGTATTTATTTCTGTTTTTATTCTGCTCGTTTGCTCATGTGCCTGTGTGTTTCCTTTGTATTTGTCGCATTTGCCTTTGTGGAAATCTGATGTGCCCTACAGCCAAGGCCAAGAGGATTTCTCTCAGTGTGTGTGTGTGTGTGTGTGTGTGTCATTGACCTGGTCTGGCCCTTAATATTAGCCTGATTAGCTTGAGGGATTATCTGAAACTTCAGGGCTAGCAGATGCTCAGCAGACATAGATGTGTGGATGACGTAGCATTGAGGGGAGAAACCCCATCAGGAGGAAGTAATTTAATTCTGTTTGTCTAACTTTAGATGTNCATTCTCTCCTTTCAATCCTATCCTGAAACTTTTCATTTGCACCTCCCCCTCTCCTCCATCACACTTTTCACCTTCTTACACCCATCCAATCTTTTTTGCACCTTTTTCCTCCTCTCCATGACCACCTCTCCCACACCCTCCCCTCCTCCCTTTTCTCCATTTTTTTTTATTCCCCCCTCATAGCGCCCCTCCTACACGGGTACCTGGTGCCTCCCCATCTGCCCACAACATTAGCAGCGCTGCCGTGACAGACCGCACCAACTTCTCCAGAGGGGTGGGCATCCGCAGCACGTTCCATGCAGGCCAGCAGCGGGGTGCCAGGGACCAGCAGGGCTCCGCCTACTCCGNGCCCGCGTCCCCATCACTGTCGCACGGCAACAGCCAGGCCCGGCGGACGCATGGCGCCACAGGCATCTTCAGCAAGTTCACTTCCAAGTTTGTGCGCAGGTGAGTAATGGACTTTTGGAAAATGGAAAGGAGGAACAAGTTTGTGTTTGATAGAGAGCATAGAATGAAGCAGCAAAAAAAAAAAAGGATGGATAGGAGAGGTTTGGTGCAGAAGAAAAAAGTTTGTCTTAGTAGAAGATCCAGTGTTAGACAGGACAAAACAATTCCTCTTATTCTTCACAAGCACGTTGGCGAAATGCCTGACCTATAAATAGCAAAGCAGTCGTGATAGTGAGTGTTGAAGACTGTCATATAATTACTCAAACTTTATTATCCAGCTTCTGCATTTGTAGCAGGAGTACAGATGAAGCCGCCTCCGAGAAGCGAGGGTTCAGCTCGAGGCAGAAAATAACTAGTTTTACATTACAGTTCATCTCATGTGCTCATTATCTCTGAGGAACGACTCGCTGCACGTCTGTGTCATCACCGGTTTGCAGCGTATTTCCTCAGAGGTTCTGGTCTCATCCCTGTCGCTAAGTTCACCAAACTCTCGCTGATCTGTTACTCTGGTGAGAGTAGAAAGAGAGAGGAAGCGAGGGAAGCGAGCAGCTGTGTCTTCTCTGTAATTTAGCTGGGAGCAGCAGTGATAGAGGAGTAATTTTGGTTTTGGCTCCACATCCGGCCTACTTTTTATCCCTGTCTTTGTTGTAGAGCAGATTGGAGCATTAAAACTGTGGTGCTTGATGGAAATGGAAGCAAAAATTCATTAATTTTCTCTGAAAGTGGCTTCAGTTTCTACCTGTGATGCATCTATGCTACGTAAGACAGCTGGAGGAAGGATAGATCCGACTAACACCGCCTCTCCAAAATCTTTCACATCAGTAATTAGTGACGTCAAGAGAAATCATAGATCAATCTGCCTGCTGATTTCTGCCTTTGACAGATATATATTGACATTATTTTCATTATGATGCACTAGCATAATCAGAATAAACAAAGCATTATGCCAGAATGACTGTTGTGCTCAGTAACAATTGCAGTGATAATTATGTTATTTAATGCATATGAAAAATAATTCATTTCTGGCAATGATGTTACTGAGATTCTGAATGAGGATGATGATGATGATGATGATACGGTGGCCCAGAGTACAGTGGCCGAGAGAGCTCACCGTATGCTACACAGAAAATGAACACGACATGTTCATCAATTTGACCACACGCGCCGCATTTACTGAAACGCAGCAAATATCACGTAACACAACGGAAAATAATGAAAACACAACGGAAGTGAATAAAAACAACAGAAGTTTTTAACGGGAAACTTTATAAGCGGGACACAGCACAGCAGCGAGAAACAAGAGTTAAGTGTATTTAAGCTTTAACAGTTTGATTATAGAATTCATATGTAATCGGATATATTTGTATTTGTAGTGTTGGGGTTCTCAGTTATTTCATCCAATATTGCTGTTTTATGAACATATGATGTGTGTAATTGAAGCCGGCTATTCTTGCCGAGTGGTCGTAAAAAAAAAAACCTGGGAAGGATTTCTGGTTCTGTGCTGTGTCCCGTTTTCAAATTTCCCGATAAACTTCCGTTGTGTTTTCATTAAGTTCCGTTGTGTTTGCAATACCCTCCGTTATTTCGTTCCGTTATTTTCCGTTGTGTTTCCATTCACTTCCGTTGTGTTACGTGATATTTGCGGCATTTCAGTAAATGCGGCGCATGTATTGTCAAATTGATGAATGTGTCATGTTCATTTTCTATGTAGCATACAGTGAGCTTTCTCGGCCACCGTATGACGATGATGAATTACAGAGTAACAGCACCGCTAAGACAAAATTTGTTGCAGATGATGAGTTTTCAGACTCTTTAAAAGCGAGAATAATGTCAAGTAACAATGCCATAGAGAATAAATGAATCAAAGGCTATACATTAGATGTTAATACTTTAATTAATCACTTGCCAGTGGCATGTTGATTGATTTCCAGAGCAGAGGAAGAGGATGAGGGGTTATGGTCACAGGGAACTCTTGAGGGCAAAAGGCTGATGAAAAGGACAGGAAGTGAGGATTTAAAGGGTGCAGAAATGAAAGTGCCAAAGAGAAAGGGAGCAGGAAGTGAGTGCAGGTAAGGTGAAGATTTTTGTCATCAAATGTGAGTCCTGGTGGCATCATTCTGTGGAGGTGCATTATGAGCACAAGCGGTGAAGTGTGTGTGTGTGTGTGTGTGTGTGTGCGCGTGTGTGCGTGCACATGAGAAAGGGAGAGAGGAGAGAAAGATAAGGTGTCCTGTTTTTCTTTGTGAATGCACGTGCATTTGTCTTTTGTTGGTTTTGTGCCGAAGAGACAGAAATGGAAATTGATCAAGTGTCTGTGTCTGTGTGTGTGTGTGTGTGTGTGTGTGTGTGTGTGTGTGTGTGTGTAAGAGGCGGAGGTAAAGGCACAGCCGCTCTCCAGGCCTCTCACTCAGAGATATTGTAGCTCCGTAGCGACAGTATCCATGGTTACACCGGAGATATCACTTTTCCCTCAACTATAAATACCACTACTGGGGACACCTTGACACACACACACATGCACACACACACAATCCTGGCTTGCTGGTAGGAAGTAGAGGTGGGGGGGAGACAGAGATTGCATTGCATTTGTACAGTTTGACTAAACACACACGCATACACACAAACTGAAGTGTGTTTTATTGACGTATCACATAACCTCAACACAGCGTTTTCCCGCTAAGTCTGGAGAGTGACGTTTCCCTGTCCTTCAAACAAAGCGGTGTGTTTGTGATCGGTGTGTGTGTGTGTGTGTGTGTGTGTGTGTGTGCGNTTTTTTTTTTTTTTTTTTTTTTTTTTTTTTTTTTTTTTTTTGGTTCTCATTTTATTTGAAGATTTCACCTCACAGACATTTTTTTCAGGATAACTTGGTTTTTTCCAGGATCCGGCTGTGTGTGTTGGAGCTGCAGTTCACGTCGGGGGGTGTGTGTGTGTGTGTTTCTTAATGGAATTTTCCCACAGAGTCTATTAAATCCTTNACGTCGGGGGGTGTGTGTGTGTGTGTTTCTTAATGGAATTTTCCCACAGAGTCTATTAAATCCTTTCAAGATGTTTTGTTCACTCAGTCATGTCTCTTCACACGTTCAGACCAGTAATTCCTGCTCCACATTTAATCGCTCTTCATCGGATTGAAGCTTTCAGCAGTAATATTGAGGTTTTGAAGCTTTTTTTTTTTCTTGATTGAGGCTGTTATACTGTTTTCTGACAGTTTGTGGTTGTACGGCAGCTTGTAAATATAAGCGTTTATACATAAGTTTTTTTTCTCTTTCTTTCTTTATCCCTCTTTTGTTTTTGTAGAAATCTCTCGTTCAGGTTTCCAAGAAGGTAGGCAACATCCCTGACGTTAAATATAACCCCTTGATATATACGTACATTCTCTCTTCATATATATTTTACATATATATATATATATATATATATTTCCTCCCTTTTTGGTGTTCCGTGCAGCTTTTTGTTGAAATCTTCCCCTTTGCCTTGAGCCTTATCTTTTTCTTTTTTTTCTGTGGTTGGCCCCTTTTTTGAGCCTTCTGGTTTTGAGTGCCGTGTTTGGCCCTTTTTTTTATGGTATTATTAATATTATTTTACTAACTATTTCTCACCCACCCACCTGCTCACTTACTCACTCCATCATGATGCAGCACAATAACACCTCACCCCTCTCTCTCTCTCTCCATCAATCCCAGTCCTCCTCCCTCCCACCCTTCCCCTCCTCCTCACCCTCATCTCCCAATTCCATTATTTACCAGGTGTGTGTGAGCCCAAACTCCCCTCAGCGTCCCAGATCTAGGTCAAGTCTTAATGACGCAATCGATCATCCCTCCCCCCCATCATAAGCCCTTTCCTCTTCTCGGCTTCAAATGTGTGTTTTCCTCTTTGTGAGCCACGGAGAGATCTTCCTCTCCGAATCTTCAACGTTTTCAGGAAAATTTATGAAGAAAAGCTTTGATTGAGTAATTAGGTTTGCTGTAGCGTAGCAAGGTTTTCCTCAGGTGTCATTGTCATTACATCTCAGGCTCTGGATTTGGTAACACTATTAACCACCCTAGCCTAACGCCACCTACCAAACCATCAGCCATCTCACCTTTCTGGTTTCCTCTGTTCATTGCTCATAGAAACATTTGATTAGCAGTCAGGAGTGAAGGGACTCTGAAGCTCTGGTTTGAGTTCTAGAGTATTTTGGAGTTAAAGGAGGGATTCCCTGCTTGGTTGTTGTGATGGAGGTAGAGAGGAGGAGAGGACGAAGGAGGAGGAGGGACGAGGCTGCAGTGTCTCGTCTTTCTGGAGGCTGCACTCTTTGTTTCTTTCATCGCTCCGTTTCACTTTGGCACTGGCGCTCTAACAGCAGCAGCAACACAACTGGATGGCTTTGGCCCACTCTGGCTGGAAAAGACCTTAATAATGTGGACACACACATATGCACTCATGTATCCATACTTGCACTAACACTCAAACACACAAGTTGTTACCATTGTTCATTAACATTTACACTTTAAATGTACAGATGCCAAACACACAATATTTTTGTGTATTTAAATACACATTTCATATTTTGTGTCACACACACACAAACACACACCTAATTTTTTAAACAGCTCTTGCCACACTCCAGTGTGTTGGCTTCTTTTTCCCAGCAGGTAGAGCAGTTTTCCTATTTAGTCTGTATCATTGCTCCCCCTGGTGGTCAGTACACGTCATCTCATCACATGAACTGACATTCACATTTCTACACAGATAAAAATGACAATTTTCTGTTGAAAGAGTCTTCACTATATATAAATATAAATATACATACTAGTAGAAATTGGGGGATAATTATTGAATATTGCATTTATTTTTATTAATACAGATGTGGTATATTGGGCACTAAATCTTCATATTATCTGTCCTTTGTTCTCACTTGATGTCACATTGCTTTTTCTCTGCAGCCATACTCTGGTAACCATTTAGCATCCTTGCATAATTAAGTAAATTATGCTGAGCATGCAAAATGGAACAAGTGATTTAAGTTGATTTAAGCATCATTTAACATGCAGTTGTGTAACTTTTTCACCTCCCTCACGTCTTCTACCATGTATTATACTTTTATAACCATCTTTCTATTGCAGGACATATTTTCCATGATGTTTTTGGTTATTTTTAACGGGGCAAAGCAGACTTTTATTTATTTTAATTTCAGTAGAATGAATTTAAGGAAATGAGCTGTCGAGTTTGTTTTGCACATCAGATTTTTTTCCCCCAGTGTCTGCATGTGAGCTCTGCTGCTGTTGTCTCGGTCTGCGTGTTTCCTTGTTCGTCTGCTTTTGCTGTGCGTTCACTTTTGTGATTTTGTGTTTTCCGTCTCGTCTGCTGGTACGAAAGAGAATTTGTGTGTAAGTGTTTTGGAAGAGACGTGTGTGTGTGTCTAGGTCCAGTGGTACTAATAAAAGGTTTTAAACACACTGGTGGGATCATTAATGCTCCTAACCTCCTTCAGCCGCAGGACGCACCCTCACCATGTCGACCATTCCGTTCCAAACCATTCCTTCCTGGTCCGTATAATTCCATCTCGCTTCATTTTGTTGCCAACTCGTCCATGACTCGTTTCAGTTTACTTCTAACCTGTTTCCATGTGGAACAAGCCATTCCATTCCCAAATTTGGAATCAGCTTTTAACAATCCAAACCATTCCATTTTATTTTAGACCATTCATTTCTCTTCTCAGCCATTCTGCCCTGCTCAATGTCGTTATCCTGTTCTTAAAGGAGCATACCAGTGATATTGTATGTTGGAGCCCATTAAATACAACCTGTGTACATGTTACATTACTGCCAACCATTTTACAAAACATACCACTGGAGCGGTGTATATTAGAATTGTTTTTCCTACCTTCCAGAATGAAACATTGAATTTTAAGGCAGGTGTATCATCAGAACATTTGATTTTGAAATATTGCAGGATTTTGCAAAATAACAGGAAAAATAAAATGTAATTTTATGTTTTGGAAAATGATTGTCACTAATGTATGCGAATAGTATTTATTGGGCTTAAACATGCTAAATCGTCAGTGTTGCCCTTTAGCTTACTCATATTACCCCCATTGAACAGTGAGGAAGCTTTAAAGGATCATACCATCCATTTTGCATGTTTGAGCCTAAGATATTCAATTTTCATACATGTAACGTTACTGACAGTCATTTCCCAAAGCATACTACTGGAACAGTGAATTAAAAATGTTTTTCCTACCTTCCATATTGCCATTGGTTTCAGTTCATTCTGGTACGCTAGTAAAATCAACTTGTTGATACTTGAAATGTTCTTGGGATAGGTAATCCATCATTGTGAACAACACGTGTATTCAGGGTTTTTTTCGAAATTATGTAATTTTGGCATCTAACCATTTAACTATTAGCAGGGAAAACATTGATTTTTAAGGTGGGTGTATCTCTTGAATATTTGATTTTGAAAGATTAAGAGATTTTGCAAAATATCAGGAAAGCTGAAATACTGTTTTATCCTTTGGGAAATGATTGTCAGTAATGTAACGTATGAAAATTGAAAATATTAGGCTCAAACATGCAAAATGGATGGTATGGTCTTTAATAAGTGTGACAGTGTTTTGACCTGGAGCATTTGCCATAATTAAGCAGTCATCCATTGCATTGCGAGGCTGATTCTAAGCAGCAGCGTCTCTTATCTAACGCGAGTCATGTGACATTTGGGGTCATGGGTCAGGATCGGAGCGGTCAGGCGGGCATGGCGAGGCGGCGCGACTGTGTGCAGCGAGCTTGTCAAATGATTTATAGAATGAAATGTTGCCCCGAGCCTTTAAAAAAAACAAACAAAAAAAACAAACTAAACTTGTGTTGATTTTTCTCGAGGAGTCCGTATGAGGGAGAGGGTCGGGATGAGGGGAGCAGGTGAGAAACATGACAGACTGAAAAATCCCAAAAACCCTACAAATCCCAGATTCAACCAAAACCGCCTGCCAATCATTAGAGTGCAGCCAATCATAGATGACCTCTGAACCGTGCTTGTTGTGAATGGCTGGGAGAGGGGGCGAAGCTTGGATGTAATTGGTTGGTGATGGTGATAATGTTTTAGTCTTAACCAATCGGGATGGGAGAGCAGGAAGTGATTGAATAGCAGCATCCCAGTGAGTGTGTAGGTTTGACCTGCATGGTGGTGAGTGTGTGAGGGGATATGAAAATCTTCCAGTACCCAAATGTGTGTTTGTGTGCAAGTACGCATCACACACACACACACACACACACACACACACACACACACACACACCTGCATCTTAGCAGTCTCAACATGATACACACAGATGTGCACACACAAACACACACACAGGGGTACTTTAAAAATTTGCTCTTTGTCTTCATTTCCACAACCTCATCATCTCCCTCCTCTTCTTCCTCTCAATCCTTCCTCTGTTCTTTCATCTCTTTTTGAAATACTAAATTCTCACTTTTTCCTCCTTCCTCTCCCTTTGCTCTCCTTCCTTCCTTCCCTCCTCTTTCTCTTTTTTCTTCCCTTTTCTTTCTTTTTTCTCTTTCTTCTTTTTTCTTCTTTTTTCTCTTCTGTTTTCTTTCTCTTTCTTCTTCCTTTTTCTTTTTTCTTTTCCTTTTTTCTTTCTTTTATCTTCACTTTTCCTCTCTTTTTTCTCCTTTTTTCTTTTCTTTTTTGCTTTTTCTTCCCTTTTGTTTTTCACCTTCTCTCCTTTTTTTTCTCTTTTCTTTTTTTCTCTTTTCTCCTGTTTTTTTCTTCCTTTCTCTTTTCATTGTTTTCTCTTTTTTCGTTTCTTGTTCTTTCCTGTTTTCTTCTTTTATCTTCTCTTTTCTGCTTTTTCTTTTCCTCCTTTTTTCTTTTTCTCTCCTCTTTTCCTTTTTTCTTTTTTGCTCTTTTTTCTCTCTTTTTTCTTTCTCGCTTTCTCTCCTGTTTTTCCTTTCTCTCTCTTTTTCTCTCTTCTTTTCTTGTTTCTTCTCTTTCTCCAAACCCTCCCTCCTCTTTTTTCTTTCCTTCTGCTTTCATCCATCCCTGCCTCTCTGCTCTTCCGCCTCTCCTCCACGCCCTCATCCCTCCATCCAGGTCTATGCTGAGCAGTACGGTGGACAAGTCAGAGAAGGTGTCCGGCGGCGTTCTCTCCTCTTCCAACAACGACGAGAACAACTCTTCACCAGGATCCGGTAACACTGGTAGGCGGGGCTTACCATTTACTTCCTGTCTCCTCTCTAACTCTCTCTCTCCGCTTCGCTTTCTCACCACTCCTCTCCTCTTTTTTTTATCCTCCTCTTCTTCCCCAGGCGGCACCGGCACGCCTCCGGCCATTGGCGGCCAGAAGGACTCCGCCAAGCCTCGCTCGCTGCGCTTCACCTGGTCCATGAAGACCACGTCCTCCATGGAGCCCACGGAGATGATGCGGGAGATCCGCAAGGTGCTGGACTCCAACAGCTGCGAGTACGAGCTGCGCGAGCGCTACATGCTGCTGTGCGTGTCGGGAAACCCGGCGCGTGACGACTTCGTCCAGTGGGAGATGGAGGTGTGCAAGCTGCCGCGCCTCTCCCTCAACGGCGTGCGCTTCAAGCGGATCTCGGGCACGTCCATCGCCTTCAAGAACATTGCCTCAAAGATCGCCAACGAGCTCAAACTGTGAGGAGGAGGAGAGACGGGACAAGGAGGGAGGGATGGGGGGAGGACGAGGGAGCGAGAATTACAACAGGGACGGGGGTCGCAGGTCGCCGTGCAGGATTGTGGGAGAATATTTGGGGGGCGGGGGCGCTGTGGAGGTCGTGAAGTAACATTTAGAATAAGATGGATTCTAAAATCGGGTTCTTGGTTCTTGTAGACTAGAAAACTTTTCCTTTCTAGACTTTTTATTTGTTCTTTAAGGTCCGAGGCTCTGCGTGAAGAAACCCAAACTCCTCCTGAGTTCAAGTCATCAGAGACATGAGAGTGGGGTCGCCTCTCTCTATCTCCCTGCGGGGTTTCCGTCAGGTTCTGCTCAGACGTTCCTCTCTGCATGTCCAGCCGCTTTCAGGAGTCGCACTTTGACCTCGAGTCCCGTCACTTCCTGCTACTTCTTCCCTTTCTCTGCACGGTCCTGCAGCCAGGCTTTTTCGAGTCGGGAGAACTGGGTGAAAATCAGGGATGGATGGATGGATGGATGGAGCGACAGTGGAGACGGAGGACAGAGGCGGGAAAGCGGAGGAAGACTGAAAAGACCTTTGACCTTCTGTCTGAAGCGCCGATGATAAGCAGGAAGTTGGAATACGGAGCCTTGTTTCGCTGGTAAACTCCTTCCCGTGGGTTTTTTGGTTAAATTTGGAGGCCGTTTGCTCGCTCTGAAAGCCCGTTGGTTCTCTTCCAAAACTTCATGCGACTGTGGACTGTGGTCCTTGAAAAACCCACTATCTCACACACACACACACACACACACACACAAACTCTACAAATGGAACTGGATGGGCAAACTCTAGAAAATACTCGGCTGGTAGTTCTGGTAAAGGGAACGTCTCCGCCCACCCAATCCTCATGGAAATGAACTTGAAATCCACTTGTTGCCCCCCCCACCTCCCACACACACACACACACACACACACACACACACACACAGAAACACTCCACCACCCTTCACACACACCTCTCTTCAAACTGAACTCAGCACAAACACATCCACCTCTCCGCTCTTGCCTCTTCGCTTCTTTTCTTCCCAGTTTTTCTTTCCGCCAGTGACCGTCTCACATTCTCTCCATCGGTCCAGTCAGGCTCAGCGTCGTCTCCGACCCTGCGGACAACGACGTCAGTCCGCGCCGGATGTTATTTTTATTATTTTTTTTTTTAATGTAGTTTCTTCCTCTTTCGTCATTGGTGGCTTTTAAAACGAGCTGTGCACTGGAAAAGAGAGATATTGGAGACGGGGAGGGAGGGAAGGACAGATGGATGGATGGTCGATGGATTTTTACGTTGCCTTTCTTGGAAGAATAGTTGATATTTTTTCGTTTAGTTTGCATACGTCAGCGGAGAAAACAATATTTAACTATTGTTGAATGACGTAGGTTTTTTTTTTGTATTTCCTGGCTTTGGTTGGCATCATGCCTTCACACTCAGAATGTCAACC